>CANYLF010424685.1:0-17130 GCA_948193215.1 Bocquillonia castaneifolia
CCATAATATACTTAAATAGACCTTAAAAATCAATTTTGAAAAATTATATAGGTTAAATATAAAAAAGTTACTATTGGGGCAGAAAGCTATGCAAAAACAGAATTAAAATTCATGTTTGAAAACTTAGATTATTTCACTCTCTAAACGAATTAGTTTTGGTCTGAATTTTGTAGGGTTTTTAAGGGACTTATTAAGGAATCAAATGGTCAAAAATTTAGAGGAAAAACTATTGATTAACTAGCTTCAAGTTGCATCTCAAATTGAGTTAAAACAGTGCCAAAAATTTGAGACATAAAATATTATATATAGCATTATATCCTGCAATTTCTCACACAACATTATTCCTTTCACAACTTGATTGTTAACTACATCACACACATATTATAATCATATCATATTTTACATTCCCAAAATGCCCTGTGCAACATGTATTCTCCTCTGGCCCACCTGATTATGTTGATGATGAAAAATTTGAGCAATACATAGCTAGGACTTTATACTACCACGCAGACCTGGGAAAAATTACCAAGAGGTGAGCTGGCAACTCAATAAGAATTTAGTTAACTAAACCAAGAATACATTAAGCAAAAATTACCAAACATACAATCAGAATCAATTCCAACCGTCAATCACATTCAAAATCAACCAATTCAACATCTCAAACCATCATCAATTTCAATTCACATAAATTTTCATCAAATTAGGATTGGATGACTCAACCTCATATTTCCTTTCATTTCCTCACATAATTTCACATTTAGGTGGCCACCGACGAGACTATCCGCTCGGCTCAGTCTCACCATTCACATATACGGGTAGCTATCCGCTTGGCTCAGCTTTCCTGATCACATGCTTATCACATATCAAGAGTCATCATTTTCCCATTCACAATCACAATCAATTCACACCATCACATTTCACAATCAATTCACCATTTCTCAATAAGCAAAAAAATTTCATCAAAATCACGAATTCACAATTCAACCAATTTTCACATCATTTCACAGTTCTCAATTCAACCATCAAAAATCACAAATTCACAATTCAACAATTTTTCACTTCAATTCACAATTCTCAATTCAATCAAATAAATTACCAATTATCAACATCAACCCAACTTACCAAGAACATAACAAATAAGCAATAATAGTAATTTTCATTCAACATACACAAAGTTTAATTAAGTAAACACTTACCAAAAATATAGGACAACAAGCAGTCATAATGATCTTTTCTTACAACTTCTTTGCCTTTTGATTCACCTATTCATATAATCAATTCAAACACAATTCAATAACAAACATTTACATATTCTCATAATTAATCTGCCTACATCATAAAAATTTATGAAATGAATAACTATACAAGATTTAATATGATGAATGATATGAATGATACATGACAACATGTAAGTACATGTAGACAGCTTAAATGTACTAACTTTAAAAATTCACCAAAAATTATATACACCTGATAAAATTTTGAATTTTTATAGGTTATACTTCCATCAAATCCGAAACCGTAGCAACAAGAATCACCTCAAAATCGTTTGTATAAATAAAGTTATGGTTTTTCTAATACAGCTACTTCCATTTCCATATAAACAGAGTAATCCAAAGTTTAACCTTCAAAACCTGACAAATGGATGAATTTTTTTTCTGAAATTTTACAGGGTTGTAGAGGACCTCCTGACGTTTCCATGGCCACTAATTTCATCCAATTTGGACTTGTATAACTCAAGTTATGATCAATATACTAAGGCTATTTTTCAGAATATAAAAACAGAAATTTATACTTTGAATAAATTCATGTATAAACTTCAAAATAATATTATTTCCACAATTAATACATGATTCATACTTAATCAAGTCTTAATAACATGATTATAACTTAAAATCATATTTTTCTTAATTTTTTACATGAACCCTAATTAAATTAAAGTACTTCAGTGAAAAGAATTTACCATAATCAAGCTTCTAACCATCAAATTATTATTCACTTGATTTTCTCTTCAATCTTAAGCTTTGAAGATAAATTTTTGATAAATTTTTAATGAAGAAGTGTAAGGAGGCAGCAAGTAAAAGAAAAGGAAGAAGTGGAAGATAGAAGGAAGAAGGAGGAAGGAAGAGATAAGGAAAAGAAAAGAAATGAGAAAGGATTGGGAAGTTACGGGTAAGTCTACTACTCCTTTTGCCTTTTATTTTATTATTATATGAATCATCATCATCATCATCATCATTATCATCATCATCATTATATTATCATCATATAACACTCTCCATAAGCCCTCACTATAATTCTACTACACAAATAACTCCTCAAACTTTTCCTACAATTATATCCTTATTCTACTTTAACTTCCATAAACTTTACTCCACACAATATTATTCTACCACACTATATTATGTAATGTATCACATATAAATATGATGCAAATAATTTGATTTATGATGTGGTAATGCATAATTAATTATTTTCTAAATTTTTACGGTTGTGACCATTCTCCCCCACTTAGAAAATTTCATATTTGCTTCTCATATGGTTTTCAACCTCCCAAGTTGCTTCTTTAGATGAATGTTGACTCCACTTCACTTTTACCATAGGAATTTCTTTGCTTCTAAGCTTTCTGACTTGTCGAACCAATATCTCAATCAGTTCTTCCACATATGTGAGTTTCTCTGAAACTTCAATTTTCGGTATCTTGATAATGTGACTTGGGTCAGAACGATATCGTCGAAGCATAGAAACATGAAAAACATTACGCACCTGAGCTAACTCCAGAGATAGTGCAAGTCTATAAGCTAAAGGACCAAAACCGCTCGAGAATCTCATATGGCCCGATGTACCGAGGACTTAATTTACCTTGTTTACCAAATCGCAATATACCCCTCCAGGGTGAAACCCGCAAGAACACTTTATCCCACACTTCATATTCAATGTCTCTTCTATGCTTGTTTGCATAACTTTTCTGCCTATCTTGAGTTGCTTTGATAAACTACTTTACCACTTTAATTTTATCAAGTGTTTCTTGAACAATTTCTGGGCCTTCTAGCTGTCTTAACCCTTCTACATCCCAACACACAGGAATTCTACATTTTCTCCCATATAAAGCTTCATATGGCGGCATACAAATACTAGAATGAAACCCATTATTATAAACAAATTCCATAAGTGGTACCTGTTCATCCAAATTCCTACTATACTCCAATGAATAAGCCCGCAGCATATCCTCAAAAGTTTGAATGGTTCTTTCAGATTGCCAGTCTGTTTGTGGATGAAAAGCAGTACTGAAATGCAATTTAGTTCCCATTGCCGCTTGCAGACTTCTCTAAAAATGAGATGTAAACCGAGGCTCCCTGTCTGATACAATAGAAATAGGTACACCATGCAGCCTAACAATTTCTTTCACATACAAATTGGCTAACTTATCAAGTGAATCAGTCTGTTGTATAGGTAAAAAATGTGCTAATTTTGTCAACCTATCCACTATTACCCAGACTGCATCATTTTTCCTGAAAGTGCGAGGTAAACCCACAACAAAATCCATAGTAATTCTCTCCCATTTCCACTCAGGTATGGTTAAAGATTGCAGTTTACCTAAGGGTGATTGATGTTCTGCTTTCACTTGTTGACAAGTTAAGCATTTAGCCACATATTCTACAACTTCCTTCTTTATACCCGGCCACCAATAATGTGGTTTTAAGTTGTTGTACATTTTTGTACTCCCCGGATGCATTGAATATGGAGAATTGTAAGCCTCCCAGAAAATCTTCTGTTTTGATTCTACCACATTGGGTATATAAACTCTGGTCTTCATAACCCATATTCCATCATCTCGCTCTGTCAGTCCACTTGATTTGCCATCTTGCACTTTCTTCTATAACTTCCTCAACTGTACATCATTATTCTATGCTTGCTTGATTTCATAAAGTATCTGAGGTCTAGTCTTCATTGTAGCCAACACTACCCCATTCTTCACTGAAAAATGTTTATCCATAGCTCTTAATGAAATTAAGAAATCCTCTTGATAGAAAGTCATACCTACAACCCTTTCTAAAGTCTTCCTGCTAAGTGCATCTGCCACAAAATTTGCTTTGCCTGGGTGATAATCAATTGTGCAGTCATAATCTTTTATCAATTCCATCCAACTTCTTTGTCTCAAGTTCAATTCCTTTTGTGTAGGAATATACTTGAAACTTTTATGGTCAGTGAAAATCTGGAAAGTCTCTCCAAATAAGTAGTGTCTCTAAGTCTTCAAGGCATGTGCAATTGCAGCTAACTCCAGATCATGTGTATGATAATTTTGCTCATGAGGTCTGAGTTATCTAGAGGCATAAGCAATTACCCTTCCATTATGCATTAACACACATCCTAGTCCATTCAAAGAAGCATCAGTGTAAACTTCATATTGTTCTCCTTGCACAGGTAAAGTAAGTACTGGTGCTGTAATCAATCTGTTCTTCAATTCCTCAAAACGGGCATGGCATTTATCAGTCTATTGAAAATTCACTTGCTTCTTTAATAAATTAGTTAATGGCTTTGCTATAATGGAAAAATTCTTCATAAATCTTCTATAATACCCAGCTAATCCCAGAAAACTACGGACCTCTGAAACATTATTCGGTGGTTCCCACTCCTGAATAGCCTTCACTTTAGAAGGACCTGGTTGAACAACTTGTGCAGATACAATATGCCCCAAAAATGCAATTTTATTCATCCAAAATGTGCATTGGCTGAATTTACCATACAATTGTTTTTCTCTCAGAATTTGCAATGTTGTTCTTAAGTGGTGTTCATGTTCTTCCCTACTACTGGAGTATATCAAAATATCATCAATAAACATAATCACAAATTGATCCAAATAGGGTTGAAAAATATTATTCATCAGAGACATGAATGCTTCAGGAGCATTCGTCAACCTAAAAGGCATTACAACAAATTCATAATGATCATATCGAGTCCGAAATGCTGGTTTAGGTATTGAAGACTCTCCAACCCTTAATTGCCAATAACCAGATCTCAAGTCAATTTTGGAATATACGGCTGCCCCTCTGAGCTGATCGAGCAAATCATCAATGTGAGGTAAATGATATTTATTCTTGATTGTGACTTGGTTTAACATTCTATAATCAATGCAGAGTCGCATACTTCCATCTTTTTTCTTTACAAACAATACTGGAGCTCCCCACGGTGATATACTAGGCTGGACATAACCTTTCTCTAACAATTCCTCAAGTTGCTTCTTCAATTCTTGTAACTCTGCTGGCACCATTCCGTAAGGTGCTATGCAAATGGGTGCAACTCCCGAAATAGTTTCAATCTCAAAATCAACTTCCCTTTGAGGTGGTAAACCAGGTAAATCTTCTGGAAACACATCAACAAATTCATTTACTATCGGAACTTTAGATACCCTCAGACTCACCACTGTGGTGTCAATCACATTGGCTAAATAAGCTTCACACCCACTTCTAATTAATTGAAAAACTGTTGCTGCAGCTATTAAATAATTAGGCACTGTTTTTCTTTCACTTACCATCACCGTTTTCATCTACCCTTTAATCTCTATACTAACTTCTTTAGTCCGACAATCAATAATAGCATGATTTCGAGACAACCAATCCATACCCAATATTACATCAAAGTCCCTCAAATTAAGTACTACTAAGTCAACATTAAATGAAATACCTCCCATAATCACTACACAATCTTTCACTATGGTATTCACAACTACAATACTACCATCAGGCATAGAAACATAAATACCATGACCTAATGATGAAATATGACTATTCAAACACAATACAAACTCAAACACAATAAATGAACATGTGGATCCTGGATCTATCAAGACATTTACATCATGACTACAGACAAAAAGTATACCAGTAACAACATCTGGTGAAAAGGAAGCTTCCTGCCTCATCATAGCATAAACCCGAGCTTGAGATTGACCCATATGTCCTGCTTGTGTCACAGGTGCACTAGTACTAGCACTTCCTCTACCTTCTCTTGCTCTATCTCTAGTCATACTTCCCTGCATCACATTATCTCCCACACTACTTTGGCTCATTGATTGATAACCACCCCCAGCACTTCGACCTTCTGGACAACTATTAGCATAATGACCCGGTTTACTGCATCGGTAATAAATCACTGGATTGGGTCCCCAACACTCTCTAAAATGAAATCAACCACACTGTGAACAAAAAGGAGCAGAACCTCGACTAGAAGTCCCTCCAATCCCACGCCCAAAATCAAATCCAGATCCTCTAGATCTCATACCGCTCCCACTTAATGAAACAGTAGTTGACCCACTTGGTCTAACTATACCTCTACCTCTGAAACTTCCCCTCAGAAAACTAGAGCTTCTGTTAGTCATGCCACCTAACCTAGATGAATAGTTAAAAGGACTATCTATTTTCTTCCTCTTTGTTTCAATTTCATTCCCCTCCTTTATAATTCCCTCAGCCCTCAAAGCCGCTTCCATCAAAACACTGAACTTTGGAGGTTTCACTACCATCTTCTCGCAAATCTCAAACATCAGACCTCTCTCAACCTTATTTCTTTTCAATTCTTCTGTGGCTACCTCTTCTGGAGCATACATGGAAAGTCTAGTGAATTTCAATTCATAATCTACCATTGACAATTCATTCTGTTTGAGCTCAAGGAACTCAATCTTCTTTCTGTCCTTGTAAATCGGTGAAGCATATTTAGTTGTAAATTCACGAAGAAAGTCATTCCAAGTCAAAGTCATGGGTCTATCCCTATCCCCAAGTACAGTTTCCCACCAATCAAGCGCATCTTTTTCGAAAAGGAAAGTTGCAAATTTTAATTTGTGTGTAGGAGTACAATTAAATCTCTCTACTATTCGTTCAAACTTCCTTAACCACTCCTCCGCCTTTGCAGGATCTGTAGTACCCATAAATTCCTCACCCCCATGTTTCTTAATTTTGCAAAGATATCCCCATCTGTTAGTGGTGGCTTTAATCCTTGCAAAACATTAAAGAACTGGTGGATTTCTAGAGGTACATTCTGTGGTTCCTCAAATCCAAATGGATTACTATGATCATGAATAGACTCATGAGACTCCCTTGGGCTAGTGGATTGTGCATCATGCTCAGCCATCCTATATAATTAACAAACTTTACTATGATGCATGTGATATGCTCAAGCACTATATGTTTACATGATATGATCCTAATTCCCTCTATACCCATCATATCATTCACACAAGCATATTACATATAGAAACTCATCAACATCCATATTTCTCATTCATATATCATATTGCAAATTCAAGTTTCACACATTCTTAATACACTCTCACCATTCTACCAAGTACATAGCACAATAATAAAAAAAATCCACATTTACATCACCTAACACAACACATTCATGCATAATCATACCATTCCCATGTCCTAAAGGTTCTAATTCCCCCTTTGATACCAAAAACTGTCATGTCCAAACTCATGATATCTATACGAATATTAAAACATATAATTAGCTTGAAAATAATATTATATTTATTTGTAAGAAAATTTTATAAGTTGATTCACATAATACAAGACTAAAAATTATAGTTTTTGAATTATTTTAGCCAATTTATGTATTTTTTTTCTTCAATCTAACTTTATATTCATTCATAATATACTTAAATAGAACTTAAAAATCAATTTAGGAAAATTATAGAGGTCAAATATAAAAAATTTTCTATTGGGGCAACAAGCTATGCAACATGTTTGAAAACTTAGATTATTTCACCCTCTAAACAAATTAGTTTTGGTCTGAATTTTGTAGGGCTTTTAGGGGACTTATTAAGGTATCAAATGGTCAAAAATTTAGAGGAAAAACTATTGATTAACTAGCTTCAAGTTGTATCTCAAATTGAGTTAAAACGGTACTAAAAATTTGAGACAGTATATAAAATATTATACATAGCATTATATCCTGCAATTTCTCACACAACATTATTCTTTTCACAAACTTGATTGTTAACTACATCATACACATATTATAATCATATCATATTTTACATTTTTAAAATGCCCTGTGCAACATGTATTCTCCTCTGGCCCACCTGATTATGTTTATGATGCAAAATTTGAGCAATGCACAACTAGGACTTTATACTACCACGCAGACCTGGGAAAAATTCCCAACGCGTGAGCTGGCGACTCAATAAGAATTTAATTAACTAAACCAAGAATACATTAAGCAAAAATTACAAAACATACAATCAGAATCAATTCCAACCATCAATCACATTCAAAACTCAACCAATTCAACTTCTCAAACCATCAACAATTTCAATTCACATAAATTTTCATCAAATTAGGATTGGATGACTCAACCTCACATTTCCTTTCATTTTCTCACATAATTTTACATTAAGGTGGCCACCGATGAGACTATCCGCACTGCTCAGTATCGCCATCTTACATATATGGGTAGCTATCCGCCTGGCACAGCTTTCCTGATCACACGCTTATTACATCTCAAGAGTTATCCTTTTCCCATTCACAATCACAATCAATTCACACTACCACATTTCACAATCAATTCACCACTTCTCAATAAGTAAAAAAATTTCATCAAAATCACCAATTCACAATTCAACCAATTTTCACATCAATTCACAGTTCTCAATTCGACCATCAAAATCACAAATTTACAATTCAACAATTTTCCACTTCAATTCATAATTCTCAATTCAATCAAATAAATTACCAATTATCAACATCAACCCAACTCACCAAGAACATAACAAATAAGCAATAATAGTAATTTCCATTCAACATACACAAAGTTTAATCAATTAAATAGTTACCAAAAATATAGGACAACAAGTAGTCCTAATGATCTTTTCTTACAACTTCTTTGCCGTTGGATTCACCTATTCACATAATCAATTCAAACACAATTTAGTAACAAACATATACATATTCTCATCATTAATCTGTCTACATCATAAAAATTTCCTAAATGAATACCTATACAAGATTTAATATGATGAATGATATGAATGATACATGACAACATTTATGTACATGTAGACAGCTTACATGTACTAAATTTAAAAATTCACCAAAAATTATATACACCTGATAAAATTACAAATTTTTATAGGGTTATACTTCCATCAAATCTGAAACCGTAGCAATAAGAATCACCTCAAAATCATCTGTATAAATAAAGTTATGATTTTTCTAATACAGCTACTTCCATTTCCGTTTAAATAGAGTAATCCAAAGTTTAACCTTCAAAACCTAACCAAATGGATGAATTTTCTTTTGAAATTTTAGAGGTTGTAGAGGACCTCCTAAAGTTTCCATGGCCACTAATTTCATCCAATTTGGACTTGTATAACTCAAGTTATGATCAATATACTAAGGCTGTTTTTCTGAATATAAAAACAGAAATTTATACTTTGAATAAATTCATGTATAAACTTCAAAATAATATTATTTTCACAATTAATACATTATTCATACTTAATTAAGTCTTAATAACATGATTATAACTTAAAATCATATTTTTCCCAAATTTTTACATGAATCCTAATTAACTTAAAATACTTCAACGAAAAGAATTTACCTTAATCAAGCTTCTAACTTTCAAATTATTATTCACTTGATTTTTCTCTTAAGTCTTAAGCTTTGAAGAAAAATTTTTTATAAATTTTTAATGAAGAAGTGTAAGGAGGCAACAAGTAAAAGAAAAGGAAAAAGTGGAAGATATAAGGAAGAATGAGGAAGGAAGATATAAGGAAAAGAAGAGGAAGGAAGAACGGAATGGGAAGTTACGGGTAAGTCTACTGCTCCTTTTCCCTTTTATTTTATTATTATATGTATCATCATCATCATCATCATCATCATCATCAACATCATCATCATTATCATCATCATCATTATATTATCATCATATAACACTCTGCATAAGCCCTCACTAAAATTCTACAGTACAAATAACTCCTCCAACTTTTCCTACAATTAGATCGTTATTCTACTCTAACTTCCATAAACTTTACTCCACACAATACTCTTCTACCACACTATATTATGCAATGTATCACATATATATATATGATGCAAATAATATGAATTATGATGTGGTAATGCATAATCCATTATTTTCTAAATTTTTACGGTCGTGACATTAGGAATCAAGTTCCTAATCTCAAGTCCGATCTTTAAAAAAATATTTTCATTTTAATTTAAGATAAATGAATAGTAAAAGAATTGAAATTATATTTTTCATGTGAGAAATACGAGTAATTAAAAATTTTTATAATTAAGGTAAATAAAATTTAAATTATCTTACTTCTTGGATAAGAGGTGTTTTGAATAACTAAAAATATATAGATAAGGAATATTTAATTTTTTTGGATAAAGAAATAATTAGCGAATTCATTTTCTTGTAGAACTAAATCAAATTTTATTTCAAGTTTTCGACTAGGGGTGAGCGCGGCTCCTAGAGAATTTCAAACCGAACCGAAAATAGAAATTTTATTTTATAGCAATTTTTATTGATATTTATTTTATTGATTTACTCAAATAAATAAAAATAATAATAATAATAATAATAATAATAATAATAATAATAATGATAATAATAATAATAACAATAATAACAAAGAAATAAATTCCCTCCAAAAACATAAAAAAAAAATAGTTCTTATAGATAAAAGAATAAATTCACATAAAAAATAATGTCTAAAAAATACATGAATAAATTAAAGAATAATTTCTATTATTATTATTATTATTATTATTATTATTATTATATTTAATCATTAAAATAGACCATATACAATTCATTCTAAATTGATCCTAACCACTAATAGGGCTATGCAAACCGCGGTTCGGTTTGGTTTCCAAATCAATTAAACCGTGCAATTTGGCAGTCGTTCTGTGGTGAAACCAAACCAAACCACAATTATAAACAAATCAAAGTCGAACCAAACAAAATTAATTATTTATTTCGGTTCGGTTCATCGGTTTAATTTTTTATTCTTTAAATATTTTTATAAATAATCATTATGCTTTTTATACATATTTATTAAAAAAATTAATAAGAATATATAGACATAAATAATATATATAGATATATGTATAATATAAATGAAAAATATATAAAAAAAAGCATATGAAAAAATAAAAAAATAAAAAAATTGAAATGTGATTTTCGGTTCGGTTTCCCAAATCCTCAAACCGAATCACTAACCAAAAACCGTAATTTCTGTACTCCTTCAACCAAACCGCACAATCGAACCTAATTCATCTAACCACAACGTAAAATTTGATTTGTTTTAGTTCGAATTGCGATTCGATTCGATTTTTGCACAGTCTTAACCACTAATTTTCTCATGATCCAGTCTAAACCACTCATCTAAGGATTTATTTGATCTTAATTATATTTAATCTACACCTTCCATTTAATTTAACCCTAATTTAACCTAAAACCCTCACATTCTAAATTTATCCACTAACTTTCTCTTCTCCCTGCCACCTTCCCTTTCTCCATCCTTCTTCTTTCCTTCCTTTTTTTTTCCCTTAACCCCATTACTCTTCTCTTTCCTTCCTTTCCCTTGCTCTTCTCTTGTCCTTCTCCTCTCACTTTATTTCTATTTCATCCATCACAAGTTGCCGATTCCCAAATCTACACCGATTTACTCCATAACTTCTCACTAACTCTCTCATCTTTCTTTTTCGCGATATCCCCAAGGATCGACAAAGGCAGAGCAGCTAGTGCAGTGAATAATGACGTCTGTTCGATTTTATCCGCTAGTGTAATTTTCTTTGTGAATGATTTCGGCAGAGCTCAACAACAGCTAGTGCACGTAATTTTCTTTTTCCACTTCAGTGTTCTATTATGGTTCTACAACAGCTAGTGCTTTTAAGCTTTATTTTTTGATTTGGAAGAAATTCTGGGTAGACGTACAATGAACCCTTTTCAGTTTATAGATACACATAAAAAAGAAGACACTTTTTAGTTAAATAAGTGGAATTTTAATAATCTTTTTATAGTTATTTGGTTCTTTAATTCTATCAACCAGAATCTTTAGTGATAGATCATGTCCTGACCCTGCTATTTCGGTGTTAGTTCACCGGCTGGTCCTGTCCCTATACAGTCAAGCAAAGGCCTCAGAGGTGGGGTGTGATCTTCGTAAACCCTCCAATGCCTAAGTCAGTAGAGTGTTTGCTAGGTAAAGTGTATAAAGGGTGAGAGATCAGTTACCTATCTTGGAGGGTCCTCCTTAGCTTATATAGTAGTCAGGGTAGGGAAACCCTGGTGCACCTCATATTACTCTTATGCCCTTAGGGTGAGCGTGATGGGCCTGCTTAGGCCCAATACGATGGTAGACCATCACTACTCCCTCCAAAGGAAGTCTTAAGTTATTTATTACTTGAAAAGGTTGCTTATTCGTACTTCATGCCACGCTCTGAAGCCTAGGAGTGGCGCATCGAGGGATGTATCCACTTTCTGTGAAATGACAGGTCTATGTGCGAGTCCTCGAGGAATCGCGAATATGTATTATGAAATATGTTATCTATGCGATACCCATAGGAATCGCAATAGGGGTATATGTTAGATTGTTCATCCATGCGAATCCTATTGGTATTGCTAGGAGCATGTATCTTGATAGGGAGCAAAATTTATTCCTATGTGAAGACTCTATGCATTGTAGTAAGGATATTTTCAAGGATATATTACTGCGCGAATCCTCTAAGGGTCATCGTAGAGAAAATCCTGACAGGATTATCACTATGCAAAGCCTCTAGGAGTCGCACCAAGGTATCCTCTTGATTATTAATGTGTGAAGCCAGATAAACTCACTAGCAGGAGTAACACCATGCGAACCCTCTAGGTGTCGCAATAAAGGAATCCTATGGTAAAGATCTCTCTATGCGAAGCCTTTAGATGTCGTGGTGAATGAATATGAGAAAATCATAGTGTGCGAAGCCCTGTGACTTGTCGATATAGGCATTTGGTTGGCTTTGCCATACCAAGGTGACCTCTTAACATTGCGAAGCTTGGTCTTATCGCTAGGTGTTTCTTAATTAGTTAATTATGTTTATGACGATTCGTTTCTCATGACATATGTATTACAGACGGTTGGGATGCCCATCCAGTTGTCCCCTATCTTTCTCATCTATCGAGTCATTTACGCCCTCGCTATGAAAGGACCATCGTGCCCTTGCATATTTGAAATCCAAGGGCCAATATTGTTTCCCGCCCAAGGGTAAGTTGGTCCTTGGATTTTGTCTTGTTGCTATATAGGTTTGTGTTGTTTTTCATTTGCACGTTCTACTTTCTCTCTCTTGATTTTGCTCTTACTTCTCTCTAGATTTTGCATTTGTTCGCCTTTGCTTGGAGTTTGGAACTAGGCTTCGCTTGTAGACTTGTGCGCTTTGCTTAGTAGCTTCCTTTTGCACTTCCAATAAGGTTAGTATAGCCATGTATATTGAGTATCCCCTAGTTGGTGCCCCGAGCCCAGATGAACTTGCCAACTTCCAGAAGGCATTATATGAAATTAGGCCAAAGCCTTCCACCTTTGCATCTAACTTGGTTAGTTATGACAACATTAGGGCTTGTTATAACTTGCCTTTAGGTTATAGGTTTGTAAGCCCATTAGTGGGCGATAGGCGACTCAGGATTTAGGCCCAAACAGACTTTTTATTTTTACCGCTCAGCTGGATGCGGGACTACGATTCCCTCTAGATGAGCTGCTCCTCGCTGTGAACCATGTTTTAAGGATCCCGATTTCACAGTTGCATCCTAATGCCATCCGAACCCTTCTGGGTTATAAACGCCTTCTCCTTAAGAATGGGTTAGAGGGTACTCTTGAGAATTTTACCCAATTTAATATTTTCGCTAGGCGAGGCCTAGATTTTTTCTTTTCTGTGTCACCTCATGGTAACTGTAGAATTTAGAGGGTCTTCCGAGTAAAGTTTTTGATATTTGTAAAGCCTTTGTTATTGTAGAGCACGAGTCAGCTTTTGCTGGCTTACATCGCAATTATCTAGCAAAAGCTAAAAATTTTAGATTCTCCTTAGAAAATGCCTTAAAGGCGTCTGTATCTGAGCTCGTTAGCTTGCTTCATAATAAACCAGTAGATGTAATTCCTGTAGTTCAAAGCTACTTGGCTTTGCGGGCCGATCCCCCTCCGCTTGCCCTTGTGCGACACAAGCAGGAAGGATCATCTAATAATACCGACGCCACCGTGTCGCAGCATGGTAATGCTTTCATTCATGGTTTTTTAACTCTCTTTTTTGTAATATGTGTAGATGGATCTCGCTGATGGTTTTGGTGACGTGCTTTTGCCTCTTGCAGCGGGGAGTGGATCAAAGAAGAGGACTCGCAAGTCTGCCTCTTCCCAAGGCTCTAAAAAGAGAAATAAAGTGGGTGATGCCATTACTCACGAAGAGTCAGCTGATAAGCTCCCTGAAGTTGGTATGGAGACAGATGTGGCTCAACGAAACCCTTCAGTCTCTGACACTCCTCTCCTTTCTCAGCGTGTTGGAGCGGTGAGTGCTAGTTCGTTGGCTCGCACTTTAATTCCTGAAGATGGATCCTCAGTCTCCCCGGAGCCTACCAGCCTTGATCCTGGGTCCGCTGTGGATGAGCATGGCCATCCTTCAAGCTCGTATGATTGGTTGAAGAAGCATCGCTACACCGCATCGGTTGAAAGCGACTAATGTTTGGAGAGAATGAAAAAGGGTCCTGGCATTGCCTAAGGATATCAAGCGTGTCACTGATCATCATCCTCATATTGCTGTTGGCCAGGGCATATTCCATCTAGTCTTTGTAAGTATGCCTGCTTTACCTGCCTTTCCCTTTGTTGGATTTTTCTATTCTAAGTAAAAATTTTGCTCTTAACTGCAGGTTGCGCAGCATTTACTTAGATTGGAGCACTTCCGGTCTCGCTCTGTCAAGGAGAATGGTACTAATGCCGCGGAGCTGGAGAAAATCAAGGGTTACTTTGAACTTTCTGTGAAGGCTTGCAAGGAGTTGGGTGATGCCAATAAGAACCTTCTTTCCAGCGACCAGGCTATGCGACAAAAGCTGGCATTGCTTACAGAGGAGAATAAGAATTTGAAGCAGCAGGTCGAGGATCGTGACCGGACCATTACATCCAATCATGGTGACTTGGGCAAAGCAAAAAAGCTATACAAGGAGTGGGGGAGTCGCTATTGCCAAGCCTACAAGGAAACTTGCTTGAAAAAGATCAAGCTTCTGGATCCCACTATTAAAAAATCCCTTCTGGATATGGAAGAGAGCGAAGCCTCGGCCTTATCCAAAAGGTGCTTTGCTAATGCTGTGGAGGACAAAGATTGGAATGAAGATTTGGATGGCGGCTATCTTCCTGCTTTGGATGTGGAAAGCTCTAGCGACTCCGAGCCTGGCGATGAGGATGCGGAACCCCAAGGAAAAGAAGTTGAGCTGGCAGTCGAGATCGCGACTGAGGAAAAGGATGTGCATGCTAATGTTTCGAGTGTAAATGATGATAATGCGAGGCAGGGTTAACCTTGTCAATGTGCTTGAACTTTTTGTTCATCGTTTTATGTTATTAATGAAAATATTAGTTTCGCTTCTTGTGCTACTTTTTGCATCTGCGATCCCTCTCTTGGGTTCGGGTTAATTCAATTTTATACTAATTTTAGATTTTGTACTTTACAATAGTAAACGAGATGATTTAGGCTTCACGTAATATCTATAGCGACTTAAGGTTCGCCAATACTTGTAACGATTGCTTATGTGGTGGAGCATTTGGGATTCATTTATTATGTTATTTTTAAGTTTCTTTGCCAAAGATATTTTTTTTTGCTGCTTATTTTAATTTGCGATGTGAAAGATTGGCAACTCCTTTGAGGTTCATAGGGAGAGCTATGATAGCAAAGCCTATTAGAATTGATTTTATCGCAAACGAGCTGTATTATTTTGACTTGTTGCCTTATTTCTTTTGGTTTGTATGCAATGTTACAGGGTGAAGTCTGGTTAGCGACGTAATATTTTATTGAGTTTATTGAGCAATGCTTATTTGGTACGAGACCTTGTCTCGTCTGTGCTTATAAGGCGAAGCCTATGTATCCGTGATTCAGTCTCATTTTATTTATAGGGCGAAGCCTAGTTTGAGATCCTGCCTCAACTTACGGCCTAGGCGATGCGGTGTAGCGATGACTACATGTGCAAGTCATGGCTCGTTTTGTGTTATACGATGAAGCCTGGTGCAAGATCCTGTCTCGTCTTATGGCCTAGGCGATGCCTGTGGAATGTGAGATCTTGTCCCGTCTTTATGTTTTTAAGGTAAAAAATCTGATGTGCGAGTCATGGCTCATCTTGTGTTATACGGAAAAGCCTGGTTCAAGATCCTGTCTCGTCTTATGGCCTAGGCGATGCTTGTGGAATGCGAGATCTTGTCTTGTCTTTATGTTTGTAAGGTAAAAAATGTGATGTGCGAGTCATGGCTCGTCTTGTGTTATACGGCGAAGCCTGGTGTGAGATCTTGTCTTGTCTTATGGCCTAGGCGATGCCTGTGGAATGCGAGATCTTGTCCCGTCTATGTTTATAAGGTAAAAAATGTGTTGTGTGAGTCATGGCTCGTCTTGGGTAATATGGTGAAGCTTGGTTCGAGATCCTGTCTCGTCTTATGACCTAAGTGATGCCTGTGGAATGCGAGATCTTGTCCCGTCTTTATGTTTGTAAGGTAAAAAATGTGATGTGAGAGTCATGGCTCGTCTTTTGTTATACGGCGAAGCCTGGTGCGAGTTCCTGTCTCGTCTTATGGCCTAGGCGATGCCTGTGGAATGTGAGATCTTATCCCGTCTATGTTTATAGGGTAAAAAGGTGCTATGCGAGTCATGGCTCGTCTTGGGTAATACGGCGAAGCCTGGTGCAAGATCATGTCTCGTCTTATGGCCTAGCCGATGCCTGTGGAATGCAAGATCTTGTCCCGTCTTTATATTTGTGGGTGAAGCCTTTGTTATAGATGTTTGTGAGATGTCAAAAAGTGGCATCTTAGGCCTTCATTAAGATGATTCTTTAGGGTGGCTATATCGCCTTACATTCATTCCTTCTATTGGTAGTACTTCTTAAGCAGCTCCGCATTCCAAGTCCTTGGTAGTA
>CANYLF010424733.1:0-19582 GCA_948193215.1 Bocquillonia castaneifolia
ATGAGTATGGTCATTTATTAATTCAAATGTAATAATTCTTATAAAATAATTATAATGTAATTAATCAAAATATATTGAATATAATTGAATTTTATATTATTAAAATTTATAACATCATGTTAATTTCACCATCTCATTCAAGTAAAATCATAAAATCATATATATATATATGATTTTCAAAAATATATATATCTCGGTTCTATCTTCAGTACTTCGGTTCGGTACAAAACTGTTCGATTTGGTTCGGTTCTCGATATGGATATTTAAAAATATCCAGAACCGTACCAAATAAATTTTCAGTATGGTTCGGTTCGGATAAAGTCAAACGATCAACGGAGATTTTCAGTTACAATTTGGTCCAATTTGGTATTTCGGTTAGGTTCGGAATTCTCCAGTATCCGTGCTCACCTAATTAATTAAAACTCTTTATTTCACGTAATGTATTCTCTTCTCCAGTATACAACGAACAACTGAATGCTTACACATCAGATGCTATATTATTTAATAACAGTAACATTCGCATCTTTTATCGGTCACACACATAGCAGACTATCTGAGACATGGCTCGTAGACGCGCGTCTTTAGATTATTCGATCCTTCTCCTACTTTTTTGCGTTGGTGCAGCTGCAGCTGCTTCCACTTTCGATGAATCTAACCCTATCCGACTTGTCTCTGATCGTCTCCGTGTCTTCGAAGCCTCCGTCGTTAAAGTCGTCGGCAACACCCGTCGCGCTCTTTCCTTCGCTCGTTTCGCCTACAGGTGACGGTTTTAAATTCTTGTTGATCGGATTATTCTATCATATTATTTGATTAAACTAAAAAAAATTAAAAGAAAAGTGATTTTTTTATATTTTTATTTCTATTATTAAAGGTACGGGAAGAAGTATGAGAGCGAAGAGGAAATGAAACTGAGATTTGCGATTTTCTCGGATAATTTGGACTTGATCAGATCTACCAATAGAAAGGGTCTTCCTTACACTCTTGCTCTCAACGGTCAGTTCTTTTTTTTTTTTAAACGTTGACCGGATGCCTTCTGATTGTTAGTGTTGTAATTATTGTGTTTAATTTTGGTATTGTTTTTACAGATTATGCTGATCTGACATGGCAAGAATTTCAAAGCCATAGATTGGGAGCTGCACAGAACTGCTCTGCCACTCTTAAGGGCAGTCACAAGCTCACCGGTGGCATCCTTCCCAACACGGTATTTATTATTATTATTATTGTTGTTGTTGTTGTTGTTGTTAATGCTTCAAAATCTGATAATATAGATGTCCAACGTTTGTTTTCTCATGTTGTAACCTATAGAAAGACTGGAGGGAATTTGGCATAGTCAGCCCTGTGAAGGACCAAGGCCACTGTGGTTCTTGCTGGACTTTCAGGTTATCTCAAGTCTTTATATAGATATAGTTACGTGTGCAAGTTTGTTACTTAACCATGGAATTGGTTGTAAAATGACTTAATTATATGTGTTCATTGTTGACTGTAGCACCACTGGAGCACTTGAAGCTGCCTATCATCAGGCTTTTGGAAAGGGAATATCTTTGTCTGAACAGCAGCTTGTCGATTGTGCTGGAGCTTTTAATAACTTTGGTTGCAATGGTGGATTGCCCTCACAAGCCTTTGAGTATATCAAATACAACGGTGGTCTTGAAACTGAGGAAGCTTATCCATACACTGGAAAGAATGGTGATTGCAAATTCTCATCAGAAAATGTTGGCGTCCATGTGGTTGATTCTGTCAACATCACCCTGGTAACAATTCTCCTCCATAGCTTTTTGTTAGCATCATGAGCTCCAAAGTAAAATTCTCAGACTTTAATGAGGGTGGAATAACCAATCTAGGAGTCTATTATGGCTCAGGTTTCCGATGATATGGCTTCACTTGATATCACTTGCATACTAATTTGGATATGCAAGCATGGTCTTACTTAAAAAGTGGATTAAGAGTAACATCGTTCTGAACACATTAGTTCCTTGTAAATTTAATACTCCGATTCCTGGGGATCTAAAATAGTACAATTTACTCTATGGAGCCCCAACCCTACTTGTTGCCCATTTTTAAGCATTCAAGCCAGTTTCATTGTGCTACGCCTACTACAGATTGAATGTCCACGTTTGCAGCTCTAACGGACTTAAAAATCTTCCAGTCTCTTCTATTAGCAGAGCAGAGCTCATTCGTTATAACTCTTACCAGCTAATTCAATCTACTGCTGACAATTGGTCTCATATTCAATAACTGCTAAATTTTCTACAGTGAATATTAAACTCCATTATACTATGCAGATTCCTATCAGCTGTCACATCTCATAGCAGAGTTCATTCATTATACCAATCACGATAGACCTCATAATTCAATCGACTTAATGTGCTATAGTGAATATTAGACTCCAGCATCTCTATGTAGATATGTTCTAAGGTTTCTTAATGTTGTGTACACATGCAGGGTGCTGAAGATGAATTAAAGGATGCAGTTGGACTGGTTCGTCCTGTGAGTGTGGCTTTTCAGGTAGTACGTGATTTCCGCTTTTACAAGAGTGGAGTTTACACCAGTACCACTTGTGGTAGTACTCCGATGGTGAGTTCCTAAAATTTACAAAATTTGTTTCAAGGAAATCCAATCATGCAGTAATTTTGCTGGCAATTCACATTTTTTGTTAAATTGAAAAGGGAAGTTTATTTTCAAAGGAAAAATGGGAGGACATATATAGTTCTATTTCGCAGGGTGTAACTAGTGATCACGCTTACAACTCCAATACCAATATGATATTTCAGTTGATTTCAGATTCACAGCAAGATATTATATATTCATGTTTGCAAGCCAGTAATCGTTGTCCGTCTTCAACTCTGCAAATGCATTAGTTTGATTCTCTAACATGTTGTAAGTTCTATCGCAGGATGTGAACCATGCTGTTCTTGCAGTTGGGTATGGAGTAGAAAATGGTGTTCCATATTGGCTCATTAAGAACTCATGGGGAGAAGACTGGGGCGACAATGGCTATTTTAAGATGGAATTGGGGGAAAACATGTGTGGTAAGTTCTCAAGTCTCAACCCTCACCTAATTTGACTCTGAAACCACTGCTCATCTCATCACTTGAACATAATATGACTGGTATTTGAACTTGAATGTGTTACCAAAATCTTTCAAGAACAGAGTTGAGCTGTTCTCCTGGCTGTCATCCAGTGAAAGCCTAGACAGCAGATATCTTTTAAACCTTTTGTGTTCGAGTTACTTAAACTGATTTTGACAATTTAAAAAATGCAGGCGTTGCAACTTGTGCATCATACCCTGTTGTCGCATAGTTCAGCTGTGAAGAAATCTGAAGCGTAATAAAAGATGTTAGTTTCAGTTGGGCATGAAGTTAGAATACGTCTTCAAGATGATAGGTCATTGTGTCAATGATGATTGTGTTGGGTGCAATGTATAAAATAAGACAATTAATTGTACACGAGAAAGACCTTATGTAAATTCAGTATTTGATTCAGAAAGTGCATGCAAGGTTGGTTAACTATTTATGAATAATCTCTTTTTTAAAAATTTGTTTTGGATGTGATCTGAGCATATAGCTGTGCTCCATATATTTATGTCACTGTTTGATAGCGATACGCATTTGTTCATTAATAATATTATCTTGTGAGTCATAGCAACGGATCCCTGTGGAAAGATTTTGATACTACAAGCAATAAATTTCTAAGACGAAATGTAGTGTTGATTGGTTGGTTGGTTCTTACTAACAGCAATTTTCAAGCCGTTAGCAACGATGTCAACTTTGAGTTATCGAAGTTGATTTACATGTCACAAATTTGATGATTCCATCCATGACCTAGCCGGATTTTATTGCAGTAAATAATTATTGAAATACTTTTTTTTAAGAAACAATTAATGAAATGCTTCAAATAATTTACACAAGTTGGTATTGTAACACTATAAACCTATGGTTCAAAATTAAACTGAGTTTTGAAATTGATGAGTTTTCTTTGACTTTGGTTTCAGTTTTGATCTTCAACAGTATAAAAAAGTAAAATTTATAAAAAAATTTGGTTCAAAATCAGAATTAAATTACAACAGTTTTGAGCTAATTTTTATCTTTTTTAGAACCAATTCACAAAGTAAAAGTTACTTTGGTAATAACAATTACCATTGAATCGTTCATGACACTTTAATTAAGACAAAGTAAAATCAAAGTGAATGAAAAACAAATCATCATAGGAAGATGATTCCAATTAAAAAATTGAAACTGAGAAAATGGTTTCGATTCTAACTTCTACAATTATCGGATCAGTTCGAATCCGGTACCTTACCAGGTCTATAAAGGCCTGTATATTTTCACTGATATGAGGCCCATTTATGGTTCATTTTGAAATATATGGGCCGAGAACACAAATCTTGGATCCGCTGAGGATAGGTGACATCTTTCTCAACATCAAGAGTAGAACATTTCTTAGTCAAACAACTAAAGCACTTTCTTCAGCACAAATAAAATGATGATCTGATAAAATTTTTTGTTGAAAAAAAAAAAGAAAGGAAGACAAAATGTCGACAGAGCGACACGGCGGTTCGCCGTCGACATCTCGTGAAGAAAACACCATGTAAAGTTTTGAATTAATAATAATTATTATTATTAGTTTAAGTGCGGATTATTAATTTTGATTTTGCAGGTTTGTGGATATACTGCACGAAGCTCCTTTATGCGGTCACAGGAAACGAAGGAGCGTTTTTGGAGCTGTTATTTACTGTCTTATACTGGCAAGTTCTAACTTACTGTTATTATTTATATTTTTGAATTGAAAATATAATTTAAAAGAATGTTATTAATTTAATGTCAAATTAATATTGTTCGAATAATGTTATTAGGCAGGTTATGCCGTATTAGGTGCAGCAGCTCCAATTGTGTTCCATCACAAATTAGTTCCTTCATTACTCTCTAGCTGTGATGTAGCTCTTCTTGTTGTCACAGGTTTCTTTCTTAATTTTGTTTTCTTTATGATATTTATTATTAAATAAATATAACAATGAGCGAGTGAGTTTGTTCATTTTGTTTAATTGTTTGTTTTCAGGCATTTTCCAACAATATTTTGTATCTCAAGTCCAGAAAATTCGTTTACAGGTAAGCAATAATAATATTTATTTGATAAGACTTCTTTAATTAATTATACTCAATTAGGTTGAATGCTCATTTTATTTTGGGTAGGGTTATTATAGTTTCAGTCAGAAGTTGAAGCATATTGTTCGCTTGCCGTTTGCCATATTTGCTTACGGTAACTATTTTCTTGCTCTTAATTTTTTGTTTCTTCCCTGGTATGGATTAATCTTCCCTTCTTTTTTTTTTTTTTATTGCGAAGCAATGGTTAGTTCCAAATCGATGTAAAATTTTTTATATTGGATTAGAGCTGTAAATATATTATATTATGCTAAACTTTTCTTCTTGTCATCCTGGTATACTACCTTGACTTAATTTCAATCACAGTTGCCATTTCCTGTTGCTCTTTATTTTCTTACATTCAAACTATGAGTCTCTTGTTCATTTATATGTGTTTCTTTCAAATTATTGCCGTGATCAACATTTTTATTGTTTTGGGGAAAAAATAATTATAGGCACTGCTGTGATGCTTCTTGTCATGGTGTGGAAACCTCATATAAGCTTTCTTTCAATCTCAGCATTACTGAGGTACAAATATTGCCAATGTTTAACTCTAGGTGTATATTTTTTTTTGTTGTCTTGTCAAGGTATATTGTCATGAAATTCATTTCTTTTCCTCATTATGCTACTTTATTTTGTTTCATCAACATTGTGTCATCTGTTTTCTGGCCTGATAACAATGGAACACAGGCTGCCGTTTGCATTACCTTTTCCAACTGAATTTCTTATCTTACTCGCTGAATCTGCAGGATTATCATCTTGGCTGAAGCAGTTTGTGCCGTATCCTTTATGAGCGTCTATATTGGTAATTAGATATACATATCTTGAGGTTTTTTGAGTTTTAGTATGTTGCAACTGGCTGGTCAAATAGATTTTATAGGCTGTTTGTTAGATTATTTTTTCGTCATCTGGTGCCATCAATGACTGTTACTGAACCTTATATTACCAATATGGAAATTTCATGCCAGTGATACCTTGCAATGTGGAGTTATTCATTTTGAAGATGCAGTGATACCTTGCAATGTGGAGTTATTCATTTTGAAGATGGCTTGTGTTTTCATTGATCAAATGTTTTGTGTAAACTATTATCTATACAAGTTCATGGAGTCATTCATTTTGAAGATAGATTGGATGTGAATTTTTTTTGCCTTATCGGTTTTCCCTTTGTCTCTTATGACTCACAGGTTATTTGCATCAGTACAATTCATTAGACTCTCAACCTGATATTTTGAAGTCATTATATTCTCCACTCCAACAGTCAAGCCCTTTAGAAAGTTTGAGGTAGTTATACCTTCTTTGTTATGAACCTGAAAATTTTCTAATAAGTAATTGTTATATTAGTTGAATATATCAGTAAACATTATTGCTGTGCGTTTAATCAATATTTGATGCTACATTTGGTGGCTCTTTCCTGCAACAGGTATCATGACGGTGGTCGACTTTCTGACCAGCAAATGGCTTTGCTTCAATACCAGCGTGAGAATCTTCATTTTATGAGTGAAGAGGTATACGTTTGTTAAATCTATTTAGCCATCTTTTAAGTTTGTTTCTTCATTTCCATCTCTCTCTCTCTCTCTCTCTCTCTCTATCTATCTATCTCTAATATTTTCATACTTCCGTCACTAAAATGCCATGGCTATTGTCACTTCTTAATGTCATAAATTGTACCTACATTTTTACCTCTGTAGTATTTCCCTTTTTCTTTTAACAAATCCCCGTAAACATGTGTTTGTGCAGATTCTTCGCTTGCAAGAGTCCTTAAGTAAATATGAAAGGTCTAATGATGGGAGCACACCACAGGTAATAATCATGTTGGCTAACCTGGCTTTGTTGTATGCAGAACTGTGACTTTATAAAGTAATTCGATGTTAATGCAAATGATTGTAATTGCTATTGTTCAGGCCCAAAACTAACCTTTTTAGCTTCAAATTGGTAATTTGACTGGCCTAATAACATCTAAATGGATCTTAAGGAGATAGACTTCCTTGATGATTTCAAATAAGGGAAGCCTGATTGTCTTTTTATTCCTTCTTGCTATAAATGACTGTTTGTTTTTATGGATTACGTGGCAATGAATGCCATTGTTAATGAAAGAAAAAGAACAGGCTACACATCCAAGATTCTTGTTACTTGACATTATGCTTTCAAAAAAAAATAAATGCATGAGTATATAGGTGTCTGTGTATTGTTCAGGCCCATGTCAAGTGTAGATCCTAAGAAATTAGCTTCAATACTAAATTTCGAGTGCTGTTGTAGACATCTCGATCGATCAAGGGGAAAATTATGCACTTGAATCTTGAGAATGATTACTTTAATATAAGTTTTGCAATCTAGAATTCTGTATCATTCTTCTGGGAATACTAATTTGGTAGACCAGCAATTATAGTGGCCCTTATGACTTCTTGTTGTCTGCCTTTCTTTCTTTCATGAGTTTCAAATGATCAATCTGGAATACAGTTTATGCAACAGAATTACAATGTCCCTTACCTTTTGGGTTGCTGTGTTCAGTGTCTCTGGCTCTACATATTAGCTTGCCTGTCGCTTTATAAGTTTCCTTTCCAATGAGAAGCCTGAAAGAGGTTCTGTTTGAACAACAGCAGATTTATATTGTGAAAAATGAGCACCATAATGGATATTGTTAACTACTTTTCCAGGTTGATCTTGCCCATATGTTAGCTGCTCGTGAACAGGAATTACGTACACTTTCTGCTGAGGTAATGCTTGATGTCCAATCTTATTCTTTCTTTAGTATTTAATGCGTTTAGCCCACATAAAAAGCACCCATACTAGTGTATAGGCAGTAAACTTTATTCCCTGTTTTACGTTTTTAATTGCTGCTGCTCATTATTTGCATCTAGTGTCTCATTATTTATCTCAATTTATGCCTTTTTTTGCTCCCCTTTTTGAGGTTGGCCGCTCAAACTTTATAGCATGTCGATCAGTTATTCACTAATTGGCATTGAGATTGGCCTATTTACATACAGATGAATCAGCTACAAACTGAGCTAAGGCTTGCTAGATCTTTGATAGCTGAAAGGGAGTCTGAGGTCCAGCAAGTGCGCATTACCAACAATCAGGTATCACCAGTAGATATAACTGAAAATTTTAATCTAAGGTTTTTTTTTTTGTAAATTTATTTATTATGAGTCTCGGCCTTTGGTATATGATGTTAAATGAGTGATGTTGTGCTAAAAGCGTTCAGAGATACAGTTTAATTCTCTTATCACTACTTGTGCATCTCCATGTTCTCTCTCTCTCTCCATGTTGTTCCTTTTGAGCATTCTTATGTCTGATTGTACACCTATTATTACAAATCTGCAGGGTTTAGGGTTTAGTGACTTGCTTAAAGAGAACAAAAAATAGTGCTTACTGCATGAGTTTTGTATGGTTTGCAATATTAGCTCTTCTCCTTGATAATTGTTTTGTTAAAGGTCATTTTCTTGAAAAAATACCATGGTAGCTGGTGTATCCCTGTGATGGTGGTTTTGTTTCTGCAAAACCCCTTCCCTCGTTGTCAACATGTTTCAAGCATGGTTATACTTTGATGTGTGTGTTTTAGGAAATTCAAATTACACCTCACGTTGAACTTGTACTAAACACATTGATGAAAAAATTGAATCAGTATGTTGAAGAAAATGAAAGACTCAGAGCTATTTTAGGGGAATGGAGCACACGAGCAGCAAAGGTATTTATATGTTTACATTTTTTTTCCCTTTTTCATCATACACAATTGGTTGATGACATAACCACAAAATTTGGCATGCCTGGATATGTTGAAGCTTGAGCGAGCATTGGAGGTTGAGCGGTTATCAAATCTTGAATTGCAAAAAAAGCTTTCAGCTTCAGCACCAAGGACTCAGTAAGATTTGTCAACTGAACAAAGAGAGCAGCACACTGTTTAGTTCGCCTGGAATTCTTACCCACAGCTGCTATTTCTGTGGAAAGGTTTTGTTTCCTTCCCGTGAAGAATGGAAGCATCGGAGTTCCACTGTCACACTGGATTACTTCGTGTACATAACATTTGTTATAGCTTTCTTTTTCCTTTTTCTTTTTTCCTGTGTGGGATATCATAGGAAATTCTAATTTGGCTACAGTTCACATATATATCCTTTCCTTGTGTTCCGGCTCTTTTGAAAGGTGCACATGCATTGCACTGTTTGATGTAGTTATGTATATTAAACTGGCTAAGGTGCAGCTTCTCAATTTAACAAAATTTTGGCAAATGTCATGGTTCTGACGTTTAAAATAGCCTCATTGTGAAATATCCAGAGTTAATATAACCCCATTCTAAAACAACTGTTCAATGTTTTTCTTTTCTAGCAGCTAGTGAGCGTTGCTTTTCTTACGACCCCCATTGAAATAGAGTTGGTAGTTATTTCTTGTGCATGTCACTTTCTATAATCTACTAATCACGGTTTCCACCATAATCCCATTTATCATTAAAAGCTGAACAAAATTGCCGTCTTCCGGTTACTGTCGGTACGCAGAAACTCTGCTTTAATAGAAATTTGTTAGTGTTAGTGTTATTGGATGGACCAGCACTTAGAGATTTCCTTACGTACAAGGAACAAATCCTTTCTTCTAGTTCCAACCTTTATTTTGATAGTTTTATCATTTTCTGTGAAAATATTTAGCTAGATGATTACGCTAAATTCTACAATGTTTCTAACAATAATCAACATTATAAATGGCCTGATGTTATTATTGATCCAAGATCTTAATTTCATCATACAAGTCACGAGATTTACTAGTAAAGCAGAAACAACAAAACTTTGGCAAATAAACACATTCCATCAAATCACAAAACAAAATCATACTGGATGGGGATCCCCCATCACCAAATTACAGTGGGCTCACATTAACAGTTTCGTCCAAAAATAGACAACCAAATACATAATTGTAGAAGTCTTGACCTTTGATTATTTCCCCGGGTTCAAATACAGAGTGCGTGTCATACTTAGATCCTCTTGTGCAATCCGGACAGTAAGTTACCTGCATACACACAAAATATAATAACATCACTCATCATCACAAGGTGAAGGAAAATTACCTTAAACATGAATCTATCCGTAGATATGCATAAAAAGTACGCCTAGTTTAGTCTAATCCTATATAAGACTTGAACTCCGACTATATTTTCTATGATGCTAAATAGAAGCACTAAAGGGAAGCACTGCCAGCTACAAACCTCTAATAACTTCGGCTGAAAAGAACTATCAAGCATTACGTCCACACCATACATTGCCCTTGATTTTGGATTATGCATTTCTGGATGTACTGATGCAGCTGCCTCAAAAACAGATCGAATCATACCTCTAACTCTCTGATGGATATCCAACCATTTAACTGCAACATAATGATTAGATTAGCATTGAATGCAACGACATCACTGGTGCATTATATCTTCATGAGCAACCGCTGTCTTTAAGGGAGAATGGCAGCTAAACAGGTGATACAGATGCAATTACCTTGATGCTCTTGCTCAAATTCCCTAACAAACTCTGGTGTGTTCTTGTGATTCAATCTTCCACGATAGTTCTGCCAACCGTCACAAGTTAGCCAACAATAAGATCAACATATATCAAGAAGTTCACCTTTTTCTGCATTTCAATTGCCTTGCCAATTGGTCGTCTGTACAGAATACATAGCTTCCAAAACAATTTAACTGATAAAATTTCACGGAAAAATACATAACACTCACCATTACAGTAAAGTGAGTCTCATACTCAAAAAGGCTGTGCTTGTCTAGTGTGTATTGGTTATTTGCCAATCTAACCTGTAAACAAAAATTAATTTTACTTCTTGAGTTATGGGTAACGACTCTGCTCACACACAAGGACTTCAAGAAATTTCAATGTCAGTTGTTGGCACAGGTTCTGAAAAATATTGGTTTCAGATCATATTGAAATATTAGAAAATCAACATTTTCAGAAAATGCATACCCAGAAAATATCTGTAAGAAACATTTCCAAAGGGTCCATACTGCGAACCAATACTATATAACGGAGATCAAATTTCTTCCCTTGAAACAATGCTGGGTGCTCAATATATTTCTGGCATATTTTTGGACCAGTCTCCATTAGCCGGATAATAGCTGGCAGATTCTCAGTTACAGTTGTATCAATAGTTCGTGCCATGTTCCAAGGTTTTAAGATCCATAGATTGTTCATCGCATCTCTTTTGCGCCTACTATAATCACCAATAAATGGAGATAGATGGCATTCTAGATTATATGTTGGCTGCAACCATTCTGGAGATCCATAGGCCTGTCGCACAAACAAAATTCAAAAGACAATTAACTTGCAAGAATCGTTGCCAAATTCTTGTAGCATTCTGATATACCACACATAAATGCTTTAAAAATTGCAACTCAAAGGCTCCTGCAAAATTAGTTGCAAGCAGATTGGGAAAGAGTTTGTTATTCACGGTAACTCAGATATGCTCTCCTATACCTTCTGAATAGTATCTGCCAAATGATGTTTCATTACAAGGCAAGCTTCAAAAGGAAACTGGTTTACATATTGCTGGTCTGTGATTCCAGTATGCCTTTTCATTTCATCATCCACCTGCATACTTGTCCATATAATATCTGCATCCTTGGGTTCAGTAGCTGCAACAAGATCAATTATATGAGAAACCTGTCAGACCTGGTGAAGGAAACATCTAAATAAAACAGCTGATTAAAGTTGCAAACTAAAACAATGGCATGTAGGGACATAAACATAGTTGTTAAAGGCGTAAGGCGCACCAAGGCACATGCCTTTTTGATGTGAGGCGCAAAAAAAATTATGCATAAAAATAGAAATAATAAGACTCATTAATGTTAAACATGTATAAAATCATAAACTTAGTAGGTCTCTAAGCTCCATCCCACAATTCTTTCTTTCATGCTTTCATCTGATGTAACAGTTCTTATTGGAGACTATTCTTGACGACTGCTATTTGAGTTCTTTTGCCCTAAGTCCGCCGTTTGTTTTTTTTCCTTGAAGTAATCTTGTGTGGAAGAGTGCATAATAATATTTATTGGACATTAAAATCAAGGACTCATATTGTTTTACTATTTATAGTTAAATAAAATTAAAAAGAATAAAAAGAAACCAAATATTGCTGAGGCACGCCTCAGCAACGCGCGCCTTTTAAACATGCTGCGCCTCTTAAGGCACGGGCGCACCTTTGACAACTATGGGCATAAACAAAGAAAATGACATTCTCAACTCAATTAAGATTCATGAATAGATGGATTCTTGTAAAAGTATCCAGCAACATGTTCAATCCATATAACTAGATCCCCTAAAAGGCTTTAAACTGCCTACCTACAACTGCACTTTCCTCATTTTCCCATCTTAAAAAAACTGCTTTAAACCATTTCTCAGGGACAAAACAGTAACCAACTAAGCAGACAATGCATCCAATCAACCTCAGACAATTAAATTTTCACCAAACAACTGAATCACATAGGACAAAAGATTACAGAACTGTAGCATCATATTAAATGAACACAAGAATTATTTTCTAGCATGACCTGTTCATCACATTATTGATAGATAGGAGCAAAAATCAAACAACAAAAGATAGAAATTATTGTAGCAACAGACACAAACAAAACATAATGGCCTACAACACATACTGATTATAAATTCATGTCGAGTTAAAAATTCTTCAACTGGAGGTACATCAGTGAAAACACGCAAAGGGCATTCATCGTTGCGATACAAGCGTCTGGTTGGAGAAGGTTTCACAGGCAAGGAAGTTAAATTTTTCAATTGCAACTTCTGATAGAACTTTTCATACTCCTGAAGAAAATTGCGCCGATTAGCACCAAACCAGAAGCATATCAAAATTCAACATAGCAGTGAATCTACAGAGTTAATACTTGAATAAAATAATTCTGTGGTGTATGAAAAAATGCAGTCAGCCTGGCAGAACGCTGTTTGTCTTCCCCAAAACCAAAAAGGAAATCACGAGTGCATTCATCTCCATTTTGAACATCCTGGGTTGGCCATAATATGGAATAGCTGCAAAAATGGGGAGAAAAAAAGGATGTGCATGATGTCTGTGACTAGGATTGCAATAACCTGCAACTTGTAGAAACCTTTTGCCATGTGGCCCATGCCCTGTTTGAAAAGCACAAAGTGCATGTATGTGTGTGTTCGTGTCATTTTAACTCCATAAAGGTAATTATTTGATGGAGTATAATAAATTAATAACAATACACATCATGTGCAGTTACTAGACTATCACACAAGGTGATTAACAAACAGATAAGCAAAGCAAATCAATGAAAAAGAAGTCCAAGGACAACCTCACTGCTGATTCCAACTTCCCCTCTGGCATGAAGAGAAAGGGAGCTACCCAGAAATTTGGCTCGTCGCTATTCCGTAAAGCTGAACCTAGTTCATCCATCACATACCTGCAGTGAATATTAAACTGAAAAAATGTACTCTTGCACCAATCTATAAATGTGAGCACGCATTTGTGTGTAAGCGATGGGGAGAGAGAAATAGATGAAGAGGAGATTCTAATGGCACAACTTAGTCCATTATAGTTGATCTCAGAAGAAGGCTTATGAAATTAAGCAGAACTAAAACATATCAATCTGTAACAATTCATTTTGATTAAGCCTTTCCACTCTTGCAAAATTAACTTTAGGTTGCACTGAGAGCACAAAGTGTCAGGGGGAAGTGATTTGAGCTAATCTGACACGCATTGAATATTGCTAGACATAACAATTCTACATACAACATCACTGTAACTGTGATTCACATTATAAGTTTGAGTGAGAAACCATCCAGTTTTAATTACTTTCTATCTCATGATCCTCAAATCTCAATACTTAAAGTTCCAGATCCTAATATACAATGATCAACTTCAATCTGTAAAAAGCATCACCTCACTATTTCAAAAATGGTATCTGTTTACTAACTTTTCAGAAACTACATTACTGTCCTGTGGCTTACACACCATTGCCTTAGAAGAGCTGTTTTCCTCATTTGCTAAATCCCTATCTCATTTACATTCCTTGAAAATATTTTATATCCATTCAACACTCAAGACCAGCTCTTTAATTTCACAACTAAGGAGAGCATCATATCGTAAAAGTTTGTTTAATCAGACAGAAAACAAACTTCAATGTTTCAAAAGATAACAACTTGTGTCATAAAATCTGTTCCCTCACTTGATGAACACAGAGCTCTCTTCTAACTCAAACCTGTGAGCATCAATAAGCAATCCTGAAGCTCTATGGCAAAAGATTAAATATCGGGTGGACTTTACTAGTTAATGCTAATTTCTAGACAAAACTGTACAATAAACCAACAAACACATACCACACTGAGGTTTCGTCAAGTTTTTCCTCATCTGCAAGTCTATATGACATTAAATATAACCACATTGCATTAATAACACGATCAACAAGGGGTTCATCAGCTGCCCATTCAGGAAGACGAGGGCAAAGCTTTGAATCAATCACATGCTTTCCTGTTTCAAATATTTTTGATGCTTTGACACCATTCAACAAATAAAGATTCGGAAGAGATTCGAGCATTTCTACGGCATCATTTCCAAGGGGACCAGGAACATCCACCTGCAAAAAAAGTTAGAGATGAACACAGGAAACTTTAATACATAAGAACCTAAGGTATCCCCAAGCTTCTTTTTCAGCATTTATTTTCATTGTTATGCATATGGCAAAACAAAACACGGCTTTCAGAAAGAGTACCTCCAGAGATTGTAAAGAAGGAAATTTCTTTAATAAGGCCAATAATTCACTAACTGAGTTCTGTTCCAACGGATTTCCCCGAATATTCAAATGTGAAAGCAGTGGCATCTCAACAGGAGAAAATGCCTGAAGGAACCAAAGGTCTTTTATGTTAGCAGAAATCAACGAGAGCTGATCTGAGTGCCAGTAAAAATAAATGAATAGTACGATAAAAGTTTGTCAGCAGGATGAGACAAAAAGCCATCCCAATGTGGCTAGCAAGGCTTTCTAAATACACCTTCAGAATAGTGTTCAAAGGGAAGTGAAGTTTGCTTTGATGAACTATAAAGCCAAATGAATAAAGTATGAAGACAAGATTTAGTGTAGTAAGAAAAAAATTTGAACCTTATTAATTAGAGAATGGATACATCTGTTTGAAAGGTCAAGAGATGTCACACCCTGCAACTGAGAGTCATTCTGATTGATTGAGCAAGGATTATCCTTCTCATAAACATCACCACAGAATCCCAAGGCCCACTCACCAAAATTAGCAGTGAACCGTGAGTTGTAGATTTCCAAACTTGGACATCCTTGGACAATTGCATTCGTCATATGATCATCACTGGAGCAGAACAGATGAGTTATCTCTTAAAGAAGAATAGCTAGCAACAGCAAATTCAAAAGGAGGTTATTTTTTACATTTATCAGCAAGCCTACCAGCTTTTCAGAACAGGATTGTTGTTCAGCCAGAGAGCCCTTAGGTTTTTGAACTTAGTAACTTCTTGCACAACTACTTCTGCATTCTCAAGCTTGTTTCCACACAGGCTAAGCGCTAGTAAGTCCTAGTACAACAAACAGAAAATTATCTGTCACAAACACCAAATTGAGGGAGAAATCTAAAGCAAAAATTGCCACCACCTCTTATATCAGTGAAAAATAATTCTGATATGAAGCAATCAATGATAATAAATTATAGGAGTAACAATAACACACCGGAAATTTACTAGACAAATCAAGGGAACGAAACATATCATCATCCATGTCAAGCTCCTCCAGCTCCAACCAGTTAACAGAATCAAAGCTTTTGACTTTGGCATCATGAATTTCATTCTCAATCACATCCAAGACGTTCAATTTAGAATTGTGCTCTTGTCCATTTTCATTATCTGAATTATTCAAATCAATATCTACACACATCAAAGAAGCCATCCTCTGAGCCAAACCTGGCACTTCTTGTAACTGCAAAAATTCCAAAAAAGATTCCAACTTTTAACATAAAAATAAGAAAACAACCATACCCACGTTACACCAGCTTCAAATTAGAATCATTATCAAGTACAGTAAAAACATATAGAAAGATTCAAACTTCTATCACAAAAACAAGAAAAGGGCCCAACCCAGATAATAAAAACAGATATGATTCATATGAACTTAAGTTCCATAATTCAAAAGAGAATCTTTTACCAATCAAACATTACTCGACAAAAGAATTATGACCTGTTTATAAGCATCAGAGAGGCGGAAAGTCCAGGCATGGTCCACTAGAAAAACGTTGGATTCTTTGGGCATAGAATCAGAGGAGAGAATGAGCTGTCTCTGCCTGCCATCCTCGCAGGGCTTCACTTGGAAATAAGCGCCGCCATCAAATGTTTCTGAAGTAAGCTTCTCAAACAGTTTATAGTGCAAAGATTCAGGTAATCCTGAAGCAGCTAACAGTAGACTGTGAACTTTCACAAAATCTTCGTAGGTTTCTATTCTCGTACCACTGACCGCCATTTCAGGAAGATTACTACTATTGCTGTCGTCGTAGAAGAGTGGAGGTTTTTGAAGGGTTTTGGGGATAATTAACGACTGTCGTTTCATTCGAAGCTGTCTCGATTTAAGTGTCGTTTTATTTTACTCTGTTTTTTGGTAGATTTCATCTAGGTTCCCTAACAAACTTTTCTATTCCATCAAAATTCCTAAACTTCAATTTATAACTTAAAAATCCATAAATTTTAATTTTATAACATAAAAACCCCCAACTTTGAGTTTGTAACACAGAAATCCCACTATTAGTGTCAAATCAACTACCACCGTTAAACAAATTTTATTATATTATATTCTAATAAATTGAGCATATTTTATTATGACCTTAATCAAAATTGGGACCATTTTGACATTTTCTCTATTTTTTATGAATTTCACAATTTTATTCAATTATAATTATAAAAAACATATTTTATGGTCAAAATTTTTATTGTCTTTTAATAAATTAGATTGCATTTTTCTTAACTTGCATGTAAAATTTCAAATCAAGATTCATTAAAAGGAATTGTTTTAGAAGGTGAAAACTAATAATAGGGCCTCTTGTGCTATAAAATCAAAGTTTAGAGATTTTTAAATTATAAATGGAAGAGAGAAGAAAGTTGAAGAATCATAAATGAAAATTACCCCTATGTTTTTAAAAGGAAAGTGAAAAAGGAAAAATATCACATCATATGGACATGGTTATGTATTTATTTTTACATAAATAAATATGATGTGTTATAAAATTATTATACTTTTTTGGGGGTATAAAATCATTATACTTTAATAGATTAGTAATTAACATTGTCAATTTTTTATAATACTACACAATTAATATAATATAAAATTTAATTACATGTGATTTATTATTAAAGTATTATTATAAAATTTAAATAATTTTTATATTTATTTTAAGAAATTACTTTATTAGTAATAAAAAAATAAAAATACATGTTAATTTAATTTACATTAAAAATAAAGTGATTGAATATATACTAAATCACTTGAAAAATAATTTTATCACTGAAATTGTACATTATATACACAATAATTATAAAATTAACAATATTGTTAATAGAGTATTAAAATATTAAGATTTTATATCACTTCATATTATCTGTGACAAAAAGACATGAGCCTCTAAATGAAGAATGATACGATGGCAAGGTGTAGTTTTTATACTTTCCTTTATTTTTCTTTAATCTAATACTTTTAAAAAAATGAATGATTTATATGTAAAACTTATAAAATAAAGATATTATCGGTTTAATAGATGGATGTGAACGATTATTAATTAGTATCTGAGTATGATTAATTTAGGAATGGATACTTTAAATTTAAATTCCAAAAACTATACTTCCATTCATTTTAATTTTTTGACTTATCTTACAATAAGTGTCCACTTATAAAATAAAGAGTATATTAATTATTTTTTCCTAAAATTACTCTTAACATTTTATTTTTACACATTTTCAAAACTTATTAAATGAACTAATATTATAATTATAATTTTCATTAGAGGGTATAGTCATCAATTTATACTAGATTTTATTAAAATTGAGAATTATTTAATGATTTCTTAATATGTGTGAAAAGTAAAAAAATGACACTTATTTTAGAACAAAAATAGTAAAATGGAAAGTGGACATGTAATAGATGATATAAGTCATTAATTATCCCGGAATTCGTATAGATTTCACTATTGATATGTCACGACCGTAAAAAAAATAGAAAATAATTAATTATGCATTACTACATCATAAATCATGTCAATTGCATCATAATTATGTGTGATACATTGCATAAAATCATGTGATAGAAAAGTATTGTGTGTTATAAAGTTTATGAAAGTTAGGCTAGAATAATGATCTAATTGTAAGGAAAATTAAAGGAGTTATTTATAGTATAAGCTTAATTGAAGGATTAATTGGTTAGTAAAAATATTTTTGAAGGTTTGAGGGAGAAGTGAATTAAGTAAAAAAAAATTGTGGACAAGTCCAACAGAGATAACACCCCCCCCACACCCACTCACTTGCACTCTTATATCTTATTTCCTTCTTTCCTTTCCTTTTTTATTTTCTTTCCTATCTTCTTCTTCCTCTTCTCCTTCTTCTACCTTCTGCTCCCTTATTCATCTACATTAAAATCTACCCAAAATTTTTATTTCAAGGCTTAAGATTGAAGAAACAAATTAAGTGAAGAATAATTGAAGGATTAGAGCTTGATTGAGGTAAGTATTTTCTTTGTAGTGTTTTAATTAAATTAGGGTTTATGTAGAATTTGGGGAAAACATGATTTTAAGTTGTAATCATGTTATTAAGACTTGATTAAGCATGAATCATATATCAATTTATAGAAATAATATTATTTTGAAGTTTATTACATGAATTATTCAAAGTATAGATTTCTATTTTTATACTCTGAAAAATAGTCTTAGTATTTTGATCATAACTTGAGTTATACAAGTCCAAATTGGATGCAATTGGTAGCCATGGAAACTTTAGGAGGTCCTCTACAACCCTGTCAAATTTCAGAAGAAAATTCATCCATTTGGTTAGGTTTTGAAGTTCAAACTTTGGACTACTCTGTTTATACGGGATTAGGAGTAGCTGTATTATAAAAATTATAACTTTATTTATACAGATGATTTTGAGGTGATTCTTACTGGTACGGTTTCTAATTTGTTGGAAGTATAATCCTATAAAATTTCAGAATTTTATTAGGTGTATATAATTTCTGGTGAATTTTTAAAGTCAGTACATCTAAGCTGTCTACATGTACATACATGTTGTCATATATCATTCATTTCATTCATCATATTAAATCATGTATAGGTATTCATTCAGTAAATTTTTAAGATGTGGGCAGATTAATGATGAAAATATATATATGTTTGTTATTGAATTGTATTTTGAATTGATTATGTGAATAGGTGAATCCAAAGGTAAGGAAGTTATAG
>CANYLF010424819.1:0-14239 GCA_948193215.1 Bocquillonia castaneifolia
AATTAATGAGTATATGTAATTACTATTACGGATTTTTTAATTAAATATAATTAGTATATTATATTTTTTAATTATGTGTATAATTAATAATTACATAATGTGTTTATCAATAATAGTTGAACACACACACACACACACACATACATACATACTTAAGTATAAATAAGTATTTTATAATATAATATTATTCATATATACAATAATTATAATTATAATTATAAATTATAATTGTAATTATAATTATAATTATTAATTTTTTAGTTAAATACAAATTTATGTATGTATAACAAATATGTTTTGATATAACATATAACAGAAAATCATCAACAGCATAAATGGAAGGCAGATTGAAGGAACCATAAAGTTAAACATGCTCAGTCCAGATCACTCCCAAGATGGGTGGCCTACGGGAAGTGGGTTGATTTGTCAAAATAATGAGGTTTAAAGAGATAATTATATGATTTGAGGAGTATAAAAGGTGGTTAAATAAATTAATTTATTAAAATTATTTTTTTATAATTTTTTAAAATATTTTTAATTAATTTTTTTTAAATAATCAGTAAATAAATTAGCAACGGCCAAATCCGTTGCTAAATCCGTTGCTAATATTAGCAATGAAATTAGCAACGGATTTATTTCGTCCTCTTTAAATGCAACATTCCGTCACAAATAAATTACAACGGAAATATCCGTCGCTAATTAGCAACGGATTTAATCCATTGCTAAATCCGTCGCTAATTAGCAACAGCCCGTCCTTATTTTCGGTTAGCGACGAGGATTTTAGCAACGGACAAAATCCGTTGCTAAGTTAATTAGCAACGGATTTTTCAAGATTAGCAATGAATTTTGTCCATTGCTAATTCGGTTTTTTCTAGTAGTGAATTACCTCTCTCCTCAATCCATCGGCATTCCATTTCTATTTCATTGTAATTATCAACGGATCGTGTCCGTCGATAAATTCCAGCAGTAAAATGCGTGTTTTTAGTAGTATCGTGTTATTTCTGTTTTTGTTCCAATGGTATCAAGTTAGGTTTAGCAACAATTTCTAGCGGGGCTTGCTCAGGGCAAAATACCAAATAGGGATATCTCAAATTTTTATTTATTAATATGAAGGGTAATAATTTGGTTGGGTTAAGGGCGAAACTCAGTGTACGTTGGTGTAAGTGGCGGAGAGCTTTTCAATTCACAAAATCCGCTACTCTCACAGGCAGAATATTAAATTTGACATAAAAAAATGAACTCCACTTATAGTAACAGGAAAGGGGGAAAAAGGGATAATAGTCTTTTATATTCTCACATTTTCACCAAATTTCAATTCTATTCTAACCTTTGAATTGTTTCAGTTTGCTCCGCCATGTTTGCGAATCGTGTCAAATATATCCAATCATTTATCTTCTATTTCAAATGTATCCAATTATGTAATTTTTTCTGACATGTCCAACATCTAATGGTGTCACTTGGAACCATTTTGTACACTTGACACCATTCAAAATCTGCCATGTCAATGTTGGATAGATTTGAAACGCTTCGCAAACATAGCGGAGCAAACTGAAACAATTCAAAGATTATGATAAAATTGAAATTCAGTGGAAAGGTTAGGATGTAAACGACTATTATAAAAAAAAAAAAAGGATTCCACCACTTAGTAGCGGATCGCAAAGGAACACAATTTTTCTTGGCTTCCAGCCCTATAAGTGGAGGAGTTGAATCGTTACAAAGCAGAAGTACACTACAATTAACACAGTTGTGCTAATACAATTTGTGTTATAATAAATATTCCCCAACTTTATTGGAAGTTCCGTCATTATTAGCTTGGCAAACTAAAATGGTGCTGCTTCTCATAATTTTTTTTAAAGAAGAGATCCATTCCACCACCATCAATGGTAGTTTTATTTTTTTCCCAAAGCGGATGATCCATTCCTCCATTATCATTTGCGGATTAATTTTTTTTACCAAACAAATAACCAACCTTTCACTCGGTTGATTGGCGGAAAGTGTTCTACACCATTTAACCTGGGGGAAACTACTCGACCTACATTCACCCCTGTTTGGAAATAATTTACACTTAACCCTTATTTGGTAAATATTTATTTTGAAACCTATTTTGATAAATAATGGAGAAGATTGCTAACTATGAATGGACACCAGAAACAGCCACAAATCCTTACAAAAACAATGGAGAAGATTGCCGACCAATTATAGTTTATATGCTAACCATAATAGGTTAGACATTCTAATTTTAACTTAATTTATAGACTTGGAAAAATTTAATTTATAGTTAAATATGTTTTCTATATCTGGCAATTTGAAAAGCAAAAAGGGAATAATTTATAGATTTGGAAAATTTTAATTTATAGTTAAATATGTTTTCTATATCTGACAATTTGAAAAGCAAAAAGGGAATAATTTATAAATTTGGAAAATTTTAATTTATAGTTAATTAAATATGTTTTCTTTATCTGACAATTTGAAAACCAAAAAGGGAAACAATGACTCACTGCTTACTATACCTGTTTTTTTTAATGTAATCAATGGTCTACTAATTAATTAAAAAGTTACTCCAAATCAAAAAAATAAAAAAAATAAAAAAGTTACTAATAATCTATTATTTAATAAATATTAGCAATTCCTCTAAAAAAATATTAGCAATTAAACATATCATGGTGGGATATGCTTACTAAAATTAGACAACTAGAGTCTAGAAATGTAATACATGTGTTATTTTAATGAATATTAATATTTAGGTCTAATGGCTTAATATAGCCCGAACTTTGGTTAATTTTTTAAATATAGCTAAAATCTTAAATAGTTTCAATTAGTACCTTATACTTTGCGTTTAATGTTAAATATAGTCAGATCTATGTTTGATCTGATATGTCATCCTTACATTTTATTTTTTCTCCTAGTTGGCAAGACATAACATTAGAGTATCCCCAATGCAATGCTAAAAGGGAGTGCTAATGCTATAATTTGGCATTTAGTCTCAAAATTTAACTCCAAATGCAGTGTTAAATATTGTGTCAAATTTAGCATATGCTATACTTGGTGTCAAATTTGACACAAAGTATAGTACATGCCAAATTTTGACATTTAATGATTATTCCATATTTAATTACGCGTTATCATTATTGATGTGTTTGTATTTATTATTTTGATTCATTATTTCCTTTTTTCATATTTTTTCTTTCCTTTTTAAAGTTTGTTTCTTATCTTTCTATTTTCACTAATTATTTTCAATTTTTTTCATTCATAGCAATACCTAAATTAATTAAGGTAGTTACTATAATATTTAATTATACAACTTTTAGCATTTTGCATTGGAGTTAAAACTCAAATTCCATTCTAAATATAATATTTTGTTATTTTTAATGCTAAATTTAGCATAAAAGATACAATATGCATTGAGGATGCTCTTAGGTAAATTTTAGAATTTTAAAATTAATTCAAATTTTTCCTAAAAAAATCAATTCAAATTCAAAAATTGAAATGTTATCATTAACTGCCAACTTAATTAATATCATTATCCATCTCAAATAAATTATTATCATTATCTTAAACATAGGTAGATTTTTTTTTGAAAGGTAAATATAGGTAGTTAATAAATAATTATTCGTATAGAAACAACTTAAGGTAAATATAGGTAGATAATTAAGTTGTTTCTATTCAGATAATTATTTGCATAGTTATCCTATCAAAGGGAAATTAAAGGAACTAAAAAGAAAGTCAAATATTTGAATATTTTTAAAATTTGATATAAAACTGTTTGTATCAAATTGTAGTATATTATTCTTGTTTCATATATTTTATCATGACACATGCAAGAAAATATTTAATACTAATAAAAGCTCACCAACAACCATTTCAATAAATATTGAATACGTTTTTCTACTTCGATGGAGAATAAAAATAATTTCAAAAAATCTTGCTTAAATGAATGTTTTGATTGTTAATCGTAGTGTTTTTAGTCATTGAAGTCCATATTGTTAATATTTTATTTCCTTGTTTTCCTTTTATTTTTATTTATTTTAATTGTTAAACCAAAATTAATATTTGCAACTTTTCTTTACAACTAATTGAAATAGCAATTGAATTCTTGCGTTCCCTATGGATTCGACTCCAGAATACTCCGAATTTATTACCACGATAATCTTATACATTTGCGGGAGCCTGTCTTATTTTTTTTTAACTCTTATAAAAAAATCAGATAAAAATTCATTAGAGTTATTTTTTTTTTGAAAGAGATTTAAAGAGTTATATAATTTTTTGTTCTTATGTAGTGTTACTGAGAAAAAAATAAAAATAAAAATAAAAATAACCGTATGTGATATGTCTCATAAAATAAAAAGGCCTTTTGTGACTCTTCATTGATATATATAAATGTCACTTCCTAGGAAAAGTCATTCGTGTGTCTTTCTTAATGGATTCAAGTGCTTCCCCCCTTCTCTTGTCAACTGCAAATGGTTCACCAATGCAGAAAAATAATGTTTTTGTGACGAAACAACTGAGTGGTACTGTATCTACTGAGTTTCAATGGCCAAAGGATGAGTTAGTGAGTGCTAAAAAAGAGCTAAAGACTCCAGTAGTGGATCTTGAGGGTTTCCTTAGAGGCGATGAAGAAGAAACACTAAAAGCTGCCTGTATGATAAGGCCTGCTTGCTTGGAACATGGCTTCTTTCAAGTGAAAAATCATGGGGTTGATTTAAATCTCATCAAAATGGCAAATGATCAAATGGATAATTTTTTTAATCTCCCAACTTGCGAAAAATTAAAGGCTAGGAAGATGCCAGGCAGAATGTGGGGCTATTCTAGTGCCCATGCTGATCGATTTTTGTCTAAATTGCCCTGGAAAGAGACATTATCTTTCGGCTATCATGAAAATAGCTCAGACCTTGTTGTCTTTGACTTCTTCAAATCTACTCTGGGAAATGATTTTGAAGAGGCAGGGTAAGAATTACAAATTAAATAAGATATATTCATTAACCCTACTTTCCATATTTATGATTATCTTTATATTTACACGAAAATTATTGTATAATATTGAACGTGGGGGAGGGAAATTTCACGGTGAAAAATACAGGAAATTTTTTAGTTCTACAACTATTTTATGTTTTTTTTAAAAAAATTTTGTTATATATGTAAAAGCTTCTATTATCGTAATAATGATTGTTTTCTAATGTTTATATTCGAAAACATTGCACTTTACCAGAATGGTGTATCAGAAATACTGTGAAGCAATGAAGAAGCTATCTTTATCAATTATGGAGCTATTGGCAATTAGCTTGGGGGTTGATCGATTCCATTACAGGAAATTCTTTGAAGATAGCTGCTCTGTGATGAGATGTAATTTCTACCCAATTTGTGAAGAGCCAAGTCTTGTTCTTGGAACCGGACCACATTGTGATCCAACATCACTCACCATTCTTCACCAAGATCAAGTTGGAGGTCTTGAAGTTTTTACAAATAATGAATGGCAAAGTGTTCCGCCTCGTCCTGGTGCACTAGTGATCAACATTGGTGACACCTTTACGGTATGTCGTCTTCTAAATGTCAAATGTCAACCTTCTTTTTTCAAAATCATTATCAAATTCTACAATATACGTGTTTAAATGAGACACTAAATGGAATGCGTAAGATCCTTGTATACGTAGACACATTTCGCTTAGTGACAACAACGACAACGTTTTTCAAAATCGTCTGATACCTGAAATTTATTATGCTCTGATTGATTTGGATTTAAACATAAAGTCAATAATATTTCTTTTTAAAAAAGAAATCATTTGGTATTCAAAATTTATTACACTGATTAATTTGGATTCGAGCATAGAATCAACATTTTTCTAAGTGAAATCTTCTAGTATCTAAAATTTATTATAGTCTGAATGATTTGGATTCCAGCGGGATGTGATTACAAATTATTTGTTTTATTTGGATCTAACTTCTCTACCTAGCTATAGTATGGAAGCTTTTTTTTTTTAAGATAAATATTTACTGAACCTAATTACCAACTTTACGCATGCATGATGCATGCATGCTTAATAATGCAAGAATTTTGTTTATTTATTAATTGTGGGTAGGCGTTGTCAAATGGGATGTACAAGAGTTGCCTGCACAGGGCAATGGTTAACAAGTACGAGGATAGGAAATCGATGGCATTCTTTCTTTGTCCAAAAGAAGACAAAGTGGTGAGACCCCCAGAGAATCTTGTTTGCAGCAAAGGAAAAAGGATGTACCCTGACTTCACTTGGTCTCGTTTGCTTTACTTCACTCAACATTGCTATAGAGCCGACTCTTCCACCCTCCAAAATTTCAGCAATTGGCTCCTGTCTTCCAACTCACCAAACATCTAGTCCATTTTCTTTCATGAATCATTTTGAGCTGCCTTTATCATTATATATCGTAATTGAAACACAGTATTTTAGGCATGGATGTGTTGTCCCTTTTAATAAATTGTAGCCAGAAAATAAATTTGTCTAGGTGACTAGCATGGTCCAGATAATTGGCCTCTACACAGAAAAAAAAAAAATATATATATATTAGTTTGTCTTTTTGTTTATTGACGTGGGTTTCTCTGTTTTTTTCTTTTACTTTTCTTTTATCAGGAATCAGAAATAAGATGTTATATTTTAATTTATGATTGGATAAGATAAATAGTAAAAAATTATGGTATAAACTATATCCATCCCATAAAATCATAACTTTTCATATACATTTTAGCGTATGACATAATTAATGTCTTTAATGACCGATTTTGTATTCAAGTTGAATTTTTTTTATATAATTTGAGACACTTGTATTGAATATGGAAGTCTCAGGTTCAAATCCCATCTTTCCCATGATCAAAAATAAATAAAATTATGTTACCTGCCAAAATATATAGATAGTTTATAATTTTACGGGTGGACAATGATTCGAACATCATGGATGAGGATAGTAACTTTCATACTCCTTATTCTTATAAATGCAATACTCTTTCCTTTTAAATTAACTTTAAGACAATTTTATCCTCCTTATTTGAAGTGTTGCTCACAAGTTTTTTAGAGAAAGATGAAAAAAAAAAGTTTTGCTCTTTCTTTCGCTCCTTGCAAAATTAAAAATCTCATCATCCTAAGATCAGTGTAGAGGAGCCGCTATAAAAGAGCCTCTTTGAGTGCTTTTTGATTTTATTTCAGCCATAGATGTCAAGGATGCTATTGAATTAATAAAAATAGAATTAATTTCTTCACAGAAAAATGTTTTCTTTTTTTTTTTTTTATCATAATAATTTTATCAAAAAGATGTGTCATTGTAATGTTTTCATAATTTCGTAATTCATTCTAGAATAAGGAATTTAATCGGTGATCAAGATATGTTAATTATTTCTTATTTTTATTCATATATTTTATAGAGGTAATAATTTTTTTATAATTATAAAGATAATAATTGGTTGATAGTATTATTAGAAATTAATATTTAGCTCTCTTGTAGCTAAAATATATTTTGTGCTTTTTATTAAAAAAATTCATTTAATACTTTATGCTCTATGTGCTTTTTTTTTAAAAGACCCACTATGGTTTTTCGTAAAAAAAAGATGATGAAGTGAATATTAGCAAAGAGAAAAAAAGAAAAGAAATTGCTGGTCTTTTAATTTTATAGAAAGTGTTGATGAAGGATTTAAATAAAATAAATACTCCTAGAGCACTTTTTTTGTTATGTTTTTGTTTTATTAATTATGGTTTTAACAGGTATAGGTATGGCAAAGCAGACCGTACCCATGAGTATTCAGACGGATCCTATCCGATCAAATCGGGTAATACTTAAATTGACTGGGTAATGGGTATGAGTATATCCATACCCAAAAAAATATCATAGGGTACGGGTAGGGTAATACCCTACCCATACCCTTACCCATATCCTACCAAAATTATCAGGCTTTACTTATATCCAAATCCGTACCCGTACCCTTATTCATATGTAGTCATACATAATGTACACACACTTCATTTTTATTTTTATACATTTTTATTTATGAGGCTCTAAAAATTTTATTAAACTATAAAATATATATAAAGTATGAATTACAGTTTAGTTTAATAAAATAATTATATAGAATTTATTGAATAATAACATAACCATTAAGTAAATTATATAGCTAAAACGTGAATTAATTAAGAAAACTTGTGACTATATCATAAAGAGTAAAAAAACTATGTAATTTTTTTATAATTTGTAATAATATTATGAAATATTATCATAATTTAATGGTAATAAATTAATTTACTTCATGAATAATAAATTATTAAAATTTTATACAAAAATAAAAAATCTATAAGATAATATTATAATTTTAAGCATATAAAATTGGTTTTTAAGTTACGAGTAACTAAAAATTTAATTTTTTTCATTATACTAATATGTTTATTTTATTCTTAAATAGATGGATCAACATTAATTCTCAGTTATAAATAATTATTCTTCAATTTATAATGATATGTTGTTACAAAATATTCAGATATGGTGTGTACAAATATTTTTTCTCCTGCGTTATGAAATGTTTAGATATGATGCACAAGCTTTCTATGATTGATATAGATTATATATTTTTTTGTGTGATTATGACATATATATATATATATATATATATATATATATATATATATATTACCTAATTAGTAATATACTCATATTATTAATTCCATCATATTCTATCATACACTATAAATTATTTGAAACATTTTATAGCTAACTAGAGGGTAAATTTGCCATAAAATAAATTTTAAGAAAATGTGGAGTGCATTTATAAAAGTGTGGAAATCATCACCCATGAATGAAACTAAACAAACTAAATAAATACGTATAAGGTGGAGAGTTCCGTATGAAACCAAACAAACTAAATAAATACGTATAGGGTGGAGATCTCGATCCTTAGGGTCATATGGAGAAAGTGTACTTTCAAATGGAACTCACTCGATCAAGATTAATTAGGACTCCAAATATCCGAGATAACAATAATTATAAAAAAAATACGTATAAAAAATTTCAAAATTAAATAAATAGTATTCTTATGCTAATTATTGAGAATATATAGAATCAGAAATATCTTGAGTCCCGATCGTAGCCACTTATCCAGACCGCAAGTCAATGTCGTTCCCGGAAGCTTACATGGCATGTTCAACGTATAACTCTTCATAAAAAGAATATTGATGGCTCTCCTCACACTAGCCATCAAATCTTCGTTTTTGTGCATCAAACGTTAATAGAGGATAGAATCTACCTAGACCTGGTCATAGAAACTGACGTTCCAGTTCAAAAACTGATGGTTCCGGTTTTAAAGAGTGGTAAAACTGGAATCGAATCATCAAAGAAGGATTTGGTTTCGGTTACATTACGATTCGGTTTCAGTTTCATTACAGTTTCATCATGGTTCTTAATAATTTAAATTTTTGTTATTTAATGATTTAAATTTATTAATTCTAATTTAAAATGTAAAAATTAGACATAATTTATATATGTACCAATTCATAAAAAAAATTTAAGAACTTAATTATAAAAATAACTTATATTCAAAAATAAAATTTAACATATCCCTCAAAATAAAAAGAAATAAATGATAGTAAATAAAGTGTTTGTGTATCAATATTTTTATATTAAGCTATAATATTTATGTATATCATATAGTTATGAATTTTTTTTTAACTAATTAATCGCTTTATACTACTATTTAGACCTAACATTAATACACACACGTATAATTCAAAATCAACGGTTCTGGTTTCGGTTTCGGTTCCGGTTCTACTAAACACATAAACTAGAATCGAACCACTTTAGAATGGTTCCGGTTTTGATTTAGAACCGGAACCATTAAGACGGTTTTGGTCCGGTTTATAACGGTTTGGTTCTAATCCCGTTCTGGGCTGAAACCAGCCCGTGGCTAGTGGTGGACCTATAAAAATTTTATAAGGGGGGCAAATTTACTATGCGAAAGTAAACAAAACAGAGAATTGTAAACAAAATGAAGAATTATTCTCTAAACAAGGTCTATCATAGACTACTCTCACATGTGAAGAATATTTCACAAATCAGTAGAAGTGGAGGATTTGTGAGAGGGATCTATGATGAACTCGATCTAAATTAGGAATTTCTCAAACAAAACAACAATTTTAAGGTGGGCAATAAGGAGAATAATAATATTAAGGTGGGCAATGGTATATAAATTTCTGAAGAAACAATGAATAATTAGGTAGCAATTAATAATATTACTCAGAATATTTTTGTAAGGTAGGCCATTGCCTACCATATGCATAAGCTAGGTCTGCCAGTGCCCGTGGTCAGGTCTAAATCTACCGCATCCTCTATAAATATTAAATACCATAAAAAGTATATATATTAAAGTTTTTTTATTTGTCTTTCAAAACTCAATCTAGTGATAGAGACATATGTAATCGACTTGATATCTCAGGTTCAAATCTCTACTCTTTCAACTACCATATCATAAAAATCCACATGCTTAAGTAAAAAAGAAAAGAGTTTTTGATTCCACACCTGACTACTACCATATCATATAAATCTACCGACTTAAGTAGATTGGATCAAGTAGCCACAAGACAACCAAACTTCACTCCTTATTTATGATTGTAGGTTGAATACAAATACAACCGGATAATTGGAACTATTAAATTCATATGCCATTCATAATCAAAATTAACTATCTTAGAACTAGACCTGACCGAGCCTGAGGCAGTTGGCTGAGCTCAGCCAGGTCTAAGTTTTTGGATGTTAAGTAATTAAGTCCAGTACATATATATGATTCTATCCTATTTTTCAATGTCCAAGTCCGGTTCACGGCTCAATTTTATACGGATTCAAAACGGACTTTTCTGAACCTAAATGTATTTCAGGTGATACTGACTATAATAAATCAGACCTACTACGAGCTTTAACAATGAAATTTAATACTCAAATTTATCTATATTTGATGATTCATATGGTTCTAGACGTACACACAAACCCATGGATAAATCGATACAGAACTATTTACTATTCACCTTTGTTTTACACTTGTACTCTTATCTGTAGACCTATCTTTTAATATCAAATCTATCAACATACAATCTCACTCATACTTGAATTTGAATACAACATAAAACATCATTATATGTATGTGCACGTTTGGTGTTGGCCTACGTCGATAACATGTTTCAAGCATGCTTGGCAATGATACATAAACATTGTTTTATGTTGCAATTTGTGGGTTACTAAATTTTGACTTTTTTTAAAAAATATTATAAGATATGTATCAAATTTTTGATTTTTGGATAAAAGAAAATCACTTGCGTAAAGTCAAGACATTTTTTCTTGCTAAAATAACAATTGAAAAATGAAAATTTTTTATATATTTTTTACATTATTTGATATCAATATATTTGATATTATTTGAATAGGATAATTTTTTATATTTTATTTTTTAATAGTTAGGAAGGAAGGATTCAAAAATGAGACTCTCAGATTTATTTTCAATTTCAATGGAATATAGAGTCTGTGATCTTCTCCTCCTCTTTTCAATTTTCCTTATAACTGTTTGGATGTGTCTTTATTACTCGGTGTTATAGTTTTAGATGTGCGAATTAGGGGCTTGAACTTTTTTTCATTTCTTGTATATAGTTTAATAAATTAGTCTGTACTACCTCCGTTCCATAATAATTATCATTTTTGAGAGTTTTTTTATCCCAAATTATCTATCACTTATAAAAACCAATAAAGTATTAATTATACTTTTTTTCAAGTTTACCCCTTATCATTACAATAAATTATAATTATTATAAGTAATCAACGAAGAAAGAGTAAAGAGCAATTTAGTCAATAATGATTCATTTTCCCATAATTTAAATGATTTTATAATTATTTTTAATATATATATATAAATCTTAAATGACAAATATTTAGGAACGGATGGAGTAAATTATAAAAAAATATTTAAATTTCATTGATCCTATTATACACAAATAAATACATTAAAATTTAATATGTATTTAAGGTACTGTTATTTTCACGTTTGTCTGTACGAATTTGAATATATTTTGTTCTCTGACATCGCTGATCAAATTGACAAGATGGATCAATATGAATTGATATTATCTCTGATAATATATTTTTTTAATCCAAATTAATGTGCATTCTTGAGATTCGGATTTGCATATTCGAAATGAGTCACGGTGTGTTTGGTACTGTGATTGAGTGTTTAAAACACATGTTTAAAACTTTTTATTTAATTGATTAATTTTTTTAAAATTTTTAAAAAGTAATTTTGTCAAACTTGTGTTATGAAAATACATTATTTATCTGCTTCTACAAAACCGTGGTTTCAAAAACACAAAAAATTATAAAATAAATTTTTTCTCCAAATTCACTTTTGAAAGACTCATTAACAAACTCACCCTTAAAGTGATACTCTTAATCGATTATAAGTAACTCTATACAGATGAAAAAAGTTTAGACTTTACCATTTTACCAAATCACAACTTTACATATTCTTTTTGTATTCTTTTCCTTTTTTTTTTAATGAAAATTTCAACTTTGGTATTTGATAAAGTAATAGATATTGGGCTAGAATTAGGCCCAATACTATGTAATAGAAAAATATCATTTTTCTAGAATATCAATGAAATGGGGGACCAAGGGGACACTTGTAAGAAACCGAGCGGGTGCTCCCAAAATCCTAGATTCCTTGAACATATTATATAAAGAATAGTACAAGGATATGTGAGGTAATTCTATTCTTCAAAAAACCCTAAACCCTTTTATTCTCTATTTTCTGGTACTATTCACTGAGTTAAGCATCGGAGTACGAACGGAACCCCCCAGTCCCGATGTATTCTAACCTGTTGTTTGTGTTGCAGAGACCCACCAAATAACACTAGAGACCCATAAGTCAGACATTAAGATCGAAAATAGCGAGTAGGTACTCACATGAGTAACCCAAATACATCAGTATTACAAATTTTGTTAAATGATGAGCTGTATATTTAAAGCATGAAAGATCACACAACATCTACACATAAAGATGTAATGATCGGACATTATTGATTTTGCTTCTCAAATTTTGATATCTAACAATTGAATATCTACCGATGTCTAATTATAAAATTGTGAAAAATAAAAATTATTGACTTATTTCATTCGGTCTATTTATTAAAGATCCTTAATCTGTCTCCTCCACACACCATATATATTATTGTAATATTACTTATTTGTAATTTCCAGATGAAATGAATATTTTTAACCATAATCATATTACATTTATTAAATATATATTAAACTTAAAAGAGTACAAGTCTGATCTAATATCTTTTTGAATTATAATAAATATATCTAATTATTAATTATCTTTTATCAAATGCCTAAATTAATAAAAATAAAATAGAATTTATTCCCTTAACTTATTTGTTTTTTTAAAAAATTGACATATAAACCAATGGGTCTTGGCTCAGTGACAAAGCCACTTGACAAGGAAGCCCCAATTAAGGGAGGTCTCGAGTTTGAGCCTCATCCCCGTTGGAAGAGAGATGGAGCTTCTCTCGACCGGAAATTAGTCTAGACAACCATAAAACGGGGTCCAAGATATTCCGGTGGGTGTATGCGTACCACCACTTATCAAAAAAAATAATTTGACATATAATTAAAGAAAACGTTAATAAGAAACATTTTAGTTTAATAACAATTTTAATTTTATTGACGTTTATTTTAATAGAAATTTAAAATTTTTCAATGTTGTGAAAAATATAATAAAATTTTTATGTTATGAGTTTCCAAGTTAAAAATTTATATTTGAGGTTTTTAGTAATTTTCTTCTAAGAAAATTTTTTTCCAGGTATTTATGAAAGTATCAATTTTTAATACTTAAACTTATTTATAGAATTATATCTTAATTAGTATGAAAACTATAACATTTCATTTTTTTAAGACCTAATTATTTTTTCAAATTATTTAATAAATTTAAATTATTTTTTATTTATTTATGTTGGATTAGATGTGTTGATCCAGTCCGTCCATGACTGCTCAAGGCCCATCTCTTGGCAAGTCCAGTGAATAAGTTCATGTCAGGATATAATTAATGATAATTATTAATTAATATTTGGAGATAAATATTAGTTAATAGAATTTAATTAAGTATTAAATTCATTGGTTGATAGTTATTCTCTCTTCTAGGAGTTTGGATATAAGCAGACTTAGAGTCTATAATCAATAAAACAACACAGATAACATA
>CANYLF010425232.1:0-12771 GCA_948193215.1 Bocquillonia castaneifolia
GTTGGCCATCTTGTAATTGCCTACAAAACAGAAGGGTTATAGTGATGCATGAAATGCAAGTGCATGTATGCATGTATGTATGACAAGAAAACAAGAAAACTCGTTAGCTGTACATGTAACAATTACTGCCAACTGGCAGGCCTTCCAACCTTATTTCTCCCATACATGTATTCGATTGGTCAAGAGTCCATTTCTTAGGTAGGCTAGGGTACTTTATTTCATCAATAGGGGATGATAGTACCCTCATATAAGAACGTTCTCTCAAGCTATCCTAGCAAACAATAGCATTTGTGATAATTGAGTTTGTATCCTTGTGCCTAACTTCTGCCTTTAGGCGGGCAGAGCTTCAACATAGGCTTTAGGCTTAATGATCATAAACACTCATGGTAGCATTACAACAAGTAGGGTTAGCGAGTACAACCTAATGGAAACTTCTATGGTCATTACATGCTGGGCTTTGACTTTTTGGTTTGGCTAAGAAGGCTCCCATAGAGTCGGATTCCCATTAACCATTGCTAGGATGGTAGGAGATCCAGTATGGGCTTCCCATTAACCGCGACTCATTAACCATTGCTAAGATGGTAAGCCAGGTAGGATTCCCAATCACTATGAGTGGTCCACTGATAATGCAATCCAAGAAATTGGTGTGGAATCATTGAATTACATTATAAATGGTACCAGGGTTTATAGGGACCCTAAAAAATACAAAACTACGTGCAATGCAAAGGAGAATAATGACCATATTAATTAAAAAGATGGAAAATTGTTGGGAATCTTCATTCATTTTTATTTGTAAAAACGTCCGGGACGCGTCTTACAGCTGCCCATCGGTTGGTGTCCAATAGCAATGGTGACCTACTCACTAAATGGATTTTTAGATTTCATGAAAAAAATGGAGTCGCCACCCGAATTGCTTCGGGATCACCTAGCGATTAACAAACAGGTAGATTCCTTATCGGGAAAATCCCATTCGTCATCACACCAGATGATTTCGAGGTTCGGAATGAGTCATCCATACTTGGGGCAATTTCCCATTTAATTAGGTAATGAGGTCATTATTTCCTACCAAAGACAAACAATATAAAGTGATAAATCACCCGAAAAGTAGGATGCAATGAATGAGCGCACCTAACATTGTTTCTAATCAAATTTTAGTTCTGCATTAAGTTCGTGATATTTAACCCTGATTAATTAAATGCTGATGGCTGTATCAGTGGGTTATTATTTATTTTAATGAACAATTAGCCTAGTGGATTATTTCTTTATTTATTTACAGACAGAAAATCCACAATTAGTTTCTAAATTATTTTTTATATTTTTTTGGATTAATATTTGCACATTAATTCATTTATTATTTATCCAAAATATTGAAATGACAAGAATATACATACACCCTTAAAGAAAGGAAAGGTGAAATGAGTTTCTACCATTTTATTGTACTTATTACCGGGTTAATTAATTAAGTGTCCGATTAATTATTTACAAACAGATCTAGGTAATTTATATAAAAAAAATCGTAAAGAAATCTTACCGCTCAATCGATTCAACCTGGAGAGGTCGAACCGATCGACCTCGAAGCTTCAATTGATTTATTGCTCCGAAGCGTTTATTTCCATCTCTGCATTGTGAAGGTCCGGCCGGACCTATGGACATTCGGCTGGATGAGCATTTAAATTTAACCAGGCAGGTGGGACATCCGGATGAAAGGTGAATATCCGGCCAGACCTACGCAAACATCCGGCCGGATGTTTGAACGTCTGGCCAGACCTGTAATTGGTCCTCTCAAAGTCTTTTTTCCTGTATGATTATATTTTCTTACAGATTCATAGAATATTAACTAATGATAATTCATACAGACTCTCAAAGATCCATTTTGAATGGTTAAAACAAATTATAACAACAACTAAAAATCCAAGAAAAATGATGTTGTGAAGTTTTGAGGTTGGAGTTACAGAGCTCCGTTCTTGAATGTGAAAGGTTCTACATCTTCCTGGCTTCACACAAGACTCATATATACAGTCAGAAAATAAAACAAAATTAATATGAGAAATATGTAAGAATTACAGAATATAGCTAAAACAAAATAAATATGAAAATGCGCTTAGTCTGGATGTAGTGGATGGTTGGTTGTCCTTAGAATTGAGTTAAGTTACCGCTTCGGGTAGAAAATGAGCCGTTGAATCGTTAAAAATCAAAGAAGTTGCTTTAGAAAATTGTCGTCAGTTTTCGATGAAAAACAATGTTTTTTCTCTCTGTTATTACTATTTTTTTGCTAAAAATTCTCTCCGTCCCTCCAGAGAATCCCCCCTTTTTTACTGCATCTTATTCTCTTTATAGTCGTGAGAGATTAGTGTCTTCATTTTAAAACTGGGAATCTGCTTTTCTGAGTGGGTGGGGTGTGACAGATCATCACTTGTTATCCTTTGTCAGATCGTGCAGACGCTCCCATAATCAATTATTTAAAAATAATGAATATCTGGCCGGACCTATGAACATCCGGCCAGACCTATGAACATTCAGCTGGATGTTCATTTTGGATATGGTGGTTTTTGGGCTCAAAACAATTTTCTGGTTTATGTGGGCCGTATTTAAGGTTCGGAAAAATATTTAAACACTTGTTCGGACCCTAAATTAGGCCAAAAACATATTTTGAAAATATTTAGCATATTTGAAATAGTTTTTATTTATTTTCTTCAGCTCCTTTCAATAAGAAACTGGGTAACAGAGTGGTCCAAACTAGACCGTATTCATCACTGGGCTCCCGTGCCGCTTCCACATACCTGCTCAATGTCTACATCATAGTAGTCGACAGCGTTGAATGAGTGTCATTCCCACTCCAAGCCTCCTGCTCAGCAGATTGCATGATTTCATAAAACCAATGTGCTTAAGGATTTGGATTGATCGGGGCATATTTTTATATGGCCAGAGCCTATATTTTCTTCCTAAATGCCCGTATTTTGTGCTTAATTAGATACTTATTTGCTATTTTTCCTATAATTTAAGATTTTGGAAGAAATAATGCTAAATGAGCCAAATTGAGTGTTTTTTTACAAGCTTTTGGTCAATTCATGAAGATGTTCATTTATTTTAGACTTTCCTAAGTCTGGAATAAATTATCAGATCTCAAATATTAAGAATCGGGAATCAAAAAATCAGTTTCAGGAAGGATTTGCCATTTTAGTGAATAAAAGACGCGGACCAGACCTAGACCGGACTTTGTTTTGATCATTACTTTTGTTGCGGAATTCCGATTGAGGTGATTCAAAAGGCCACAAAAAGAAGACATCTGGCTCTACAATGTTTATGGTTTAACACTTTTCATTGGAAGACCTCGAAATTATCTGGCAATTCAGCACATATGTGCAGCCTTATTTTCCTAGTTCACTTAGGAAACTTCCTTTAGTGGCTAAAGTTCTATTAGGGTTGGGAAACCTAGCGCAACCCTACCACTGTAAATACATTATTTAGGAGGAGAGACAATTGGACAGAGAGAGATGTCTGGAAGCATAAAAATAAAAATAAACTCTCTCTTTTCTATTTTCTTTTCCATGGAAGATTGAAGACAAAGTATTGATGAAGATCGAAGTGAAGCTCAATTAAATCAAGACTAAGTTTATCAACTACTTTATCTTTATCTATATTATTATTATTATTATTATTATTATTATTATTATTATTATTATTGTTTATGTTTATTTGTTATTTAATTATGTATAGTATCTAAATATCATAACTAGAAATAGGATTGAGCTCTAGTATGGATTGTTTGATGATTTTCAATGGTTTAATGAGAAGTTGTGCTTGATTTAACATATATCTATTGTTTAATTCTATTTATCTATGCTATTCACTCTACATGTATTTAATTTGATCACCTAGATGCATGTTACAGGAATTATAATTGAATTAGGAGGTTGTTATAATCCAAATCTGAATAATAGAACAAATTCTTTGTGAAAATTTAAAAGTTGTTTATTAGATTTGACAATTATGTGAATTGCTTAATTGGTTGCGTTAATTAAGGTTTGCATCGGAAGATTAATAAATCAAATTAATTAAATACGTTTTCTTGCCTTGGGAGAGGATTAAAATACTTTTGGAATTCACAAGCTTAAACAATAAACCATTGATTTTCTATCATATTTTCCCACTAGAAGGATTTCCAATTCTCTAGTGTATTTTATTAATTGGTTTTCAACTCTCTAGTGTTTTTATAATTTATTGTTTTTAAAGTGATTTTCATAATTTAGAATTTACTTTCATTCATTTAAACTATAAGTTTTTAAATTCAATTGTTTTAATTTTAGTTTTATTCCAAACAACATACATGGATTTAATTTTCACACTCTTCACGTTAATTAATCATAAGTAATTATCAATCCATGTTTCCCCGTGGATCAACTCAGTTTAGTCCAGTTTTATTACTACGATAAATCCCGTGCACTTGCGAGAGCCCTGTAAAGTTTTTGGCGTCGTTGCCGGGGAAGTAACGAAATTTTTAATTGCTTTTGATTATTTGTTTTTATTAGTTAACCTTGTGTGTTTGTTTTTCAAATTTTTTTAATCGTCATTTGCATTAATTTTAATTTTAATTTTGCATTTTGTTTTGTGATTTTTGTGTTTATTTTTTATAAGTATTTGTTTTTTTTATTGTTGCCTTTTAATTGTATTTGTTTATTGTTAAAATTGTTTTAATAAAGTTTGATTATTTTTGAGTTTGGTTTCTATTTTTAGTCTTTGTATTATTTCAGTTTTTTTTCCGTTTAATTTCTTTACTATCTTTCTATTTTTAATTTTATTTATCCGTTGATATTTGTTTTGTTAAGTATTCCGTTTTTTTTGTTTTTCATTATTTTTAATTTTGGTTTATTTGTTGTTTTTGTTTGTGTTTTGTTTATCTTTATTTGCATTACTTTTGTTTAGTGTTTTACTTTTATTTTATTTTTCATTATTCTGTTTAAGAGTTAGTTCTATTTAATTTTTGTTAACTTTTATTAGTAATTTTAATTTTATTTGTAATCTTGTTTTGAGTGTTTATTTTTATTATCATTAATATTATCATTATTATTATTTTCTTTTGATTTTGGTTTTGTTTATTGCTTAGTTATAATTAATTCTAGTTAATCTTTGTTCGTCGATCTTTCTCTTTGACATTTTTTTGTTTTGTTTTGCATAATGGCTAGAATTGATGGTGAAGTGCCTCCTCCACTTCCTAATGACAAGAGCAGGGTGTTTTTGTGCAATTTGCAACGCCATATTATCAGTGCATCTCTATCTTGCATTCAATTGAGTGCTACTGCTAGTAATTATGAACTTAAGACATTGCAATTCAACATGATTCCTACCTTTCATGGACTACCTCTTGAAGATCCTTTGGCATTCATGCAAGATTTTTGTAGCACTGCAGATAAGGAGGTTTTTCCTCAGAGCCTGAGCCATGACTAGCAACTGCGGCACTGTGTGATCAGTTGCTAGGCTGAAGTGGTAGTCGCTACCCGTACCGGCATTGGGAATGTCTTACAAGGTGTACACCTCGATTCCTCTTAAGAATACGAAAGTTTCATTGACCCCAGAGATTCAAGGATCGGACTTATCAATTCCAGAGCGTGATTCTTTACCCAGCACTCCTAGTATTATACCAACCTTCATTCCTTCTTACAAAGCAACAAAACACATATAGCAATTTACAACCTACCTTTTCATCTGAACATGCAAGAGTAAGTTTCTAATAACAAATAAGAGTTAATTTTAATAATTGCCAACCATGATTAGGATTAATTTATATGCAAAAGGTCATAATCAAGCACATAACAACCAACACAGCAACACAACCTAGGGTTTCTACCATTTTAGACCTAAAGTGATTACCAAATAGCATTAATTAACCAATTTCATGCAATAACACATCTAAACAATTACCAAAGAAAGTTCAGAAGCTTACCTCATCACTGCATTCCACATAAAAACTACTGGATACTTATTAACAAACTTGCAGAACCACATATTTTGATAAGACAGAACCTCGGGAAGCTGAAAAAGTGGCAACACCACATAAGGGACTGGCGTTTGGGCCCAACACCACTTACCCACAGGCGTTTGGGCCCCCCAATGCCACTCCTGCTTATGGCGTTGGTGACTAGACAGAGAACAGAAGATGCGATTTGACAAAAAAACAAGGTTTTCGGGTTTACCAAGCCCCAAAAATACACATACAGAGACGAAAATACATAAAATAATCCCCAAAATATACAAAAATGCATGAAACATGGAAAAACAACCTAGATCTAATCATGCCATGCATAAAAACACAAAAAGGTGCAAACTTTGCACGCAAGACATTCAAAGATTCATCTTTAAAACATAAAACGCACAAAATATGCAAGCTTTATGCACAAAACATGTAAATGGCATAAACTTTATTCACAAAACATTGAAACAATATGATTTTGAATGTTATGATGCAAAAAAACAAGCTTTATTCATGAAACGCGAAAAAACAATAGCTTTAGACCTTAAAACATGCAAAAGATGCAAAAACAATAAAAGACTCAACCTTTAAACATAAAACATGCAAAAGGTGTAAACTTTATTCAAAGGATTTTAAAATAACATAAATTAACAAGCTTTAAACATTAAAACATGCAAGAAACAACTTTACACAAAAAGATGCAACCTTTATGCATGAAAACTCAAAAAAACATGATTTTTATGCAAAAGAAATAAACTTTATGCGAAAGAAACGATTTTACGCAACAAAACATAAAAAGAAAGGATTTTTATGCATGGAAAACATATTAATAACACCAAATAATTCAGATTTGAACATATAAATATGCAAACATGCAAAAGAAACGATTTTTAACCTTCATAAAGCATGAACATGGCACATAATGTCATTTAATCAAAAGAAACATGCAAAAACATTATTTAAACATGTAAAACAAAAGATCACAGTAATAAAAAACAAGTTAAAACATCAGGCAAATCATGAAAACCTGTAAACAATCATGAAAACATCAAAGAAAACAAAGATTAGAACACTTACCTTGCAAGAAATCGAATTGGAAGTGCTTGAGTACCCTTAGAGCTTGTTTGAGTGACTTTCTTATTGCTTTTTGTTGATTAAAGGCTACTGGAACTTGGCTTCAATGATTTAGAAACTCCAAACCACCTTTAAATGCAAGAATCAAAGAGTTTTTAGCTTGTTTTTGTGAAAAGTCAATGTGAATGAAAGTTTTTCTTATCTATGAATGAGTTTTAAAGTGTTGATATCTGTAATCAAACCCTAAAATTCGTGTGCTCTGGCTGCCTCCCCCTAAAACCTAGTTTTAGAGGTGTATTTATACCCGGAATAGCTTAAAACTTAAGCTAGGGTTACCATAAATAGTTTTCTATTGAAAAACCATGACTTGAGCCTAAAGCAAAGGATATTTTAGACAAAAATAGCCCTCTAGAGCTTTGGGATGTGTGTACGACTCATACGGGCCATTCTAGGCTGAAACAACCTGAAAATAGGCTTTTTACTGCTGAAATCGTCAGAGTGGCATTGGGGGGGCCAACGCTAGTCTTCCTTATGGTGTTGAGCCCAATGCCAGTCTCATAAGTGGCGTTGAGCCAAACTCCACATGGAAGAGTGGCGTTCGGCCCAATTCCACTCTTCTGAGTGGAATTGGGCTCTTTTGGGCCTCCAAATGTCCTATTTTATAAAAACTTAAAACTGAGGAAATGTGTGGAATGAACTCAACTACAAACCATCAAAATTTCAAGTCATTTGGACACTTTTAGAAAAAGTTATGATGAAACCCGTCTGAAAAATGCATCGTTTATGCTCAAAACCGGATTTTGGGAGAAAAATGTGTTATGCAAGCTTAGAAAACACTTAAAGTGAAGCACATATAATCTCTAAAAAGAAATTTCAACTCAATTCATTCTACTTAGAACATGAACGATCATCACTAGGCCTCCGAGCCGCTTCTGTATTCCTGTATCAAAAATTAGGTGTTAACAGTTTGCCCCCGCTTTGTCGAAGGTTTGTAGTATTATCCAATAATATGATAAATGATGACAAAGCCAAAACACATAATTTTGAAAAGAATTACGTACCTCAACTTTGGTGTGCAAAGCTTAACCTTGGACCGCATCTATCTTTGTTTAAGTCCACGGGGATTTACCTGACTATACTCTCAAAGTTTTATAAATTTGATCTCGGACATCAGCTGCCTTGACCAACTCCATGGGGAAATATGCAATTTAGGAATACTATACATGTGAAGAATTGGAATACTATCCCAGTGCAAGAAAACTATCTTGGCAAGAAATTCAGAATACTATCCAGGCGCAGGAATACTATCCTGGCTTGGGAGTTGAAATACTATCCAGATGCATGAATCCTATCCTGGCTTGAGAAGTGGAATACTATCCAGATGTAGGAATCCTATCCTGGCTTGGGAATTGGAATACTATCCATATGCAGGAATCCTATCCTGGCTGCTCCATTGGGGAATATCTATTTACTGAGACTTGGATTCTGCCACTACGGATGTTTCTTCTTTTGCCAGAATAACTTTATTAAGGAAATAAAATTATTCCGCTTTAGGGAAAGAATTTCTTTCTTTAATTATTAATAAGAATAACTCCACTGGGGAATCCAAGCTTATTGAGAGAATTATACTTGAAATAACTCCGCTGGGGAAAAGAAAACTCCTCAAAATATTTCTGGCATTACTCACTGGGGGAAATTATCTTTCAGACATAAAATTATCATTTATATGCCCATGCTCACTCCAAATATCTTATAAATTTGGAATAAGAAAAGAGATCTCTGAAAAAGAAATTTTTTGTAATGTCTGTTATTTCTTCTATAATCCTCCATCATTCTCTGTCATTTTGATTATAATTAACTGTCATTCTTACTAATCCTCTAAAATTTGCCCCCAATTGGACTCAAATTGGCCTCCTTTGGCCATAATTTTTATTTTGGACCTATTTGCAACCAAACTTTTATCCTTTTTTGAAAATTTTCTTCAGGGATCAAAATGGCAATTTGCCAAATTGGCTATTAAAGTGGCGGGCTGCACTATATTCTTTGCCAAAAGAGTTCAAATTTTTACCCAAACTTCATTTTCCTCTCATTTCTTCATTTCTTAACCAAATCTCTTCAAACAAAAAGCAATATGGCTAATAATCCAGACTTAGAACCCATGTGGAACCTGATTAGCCTCTTTCGGGTTAGAGAAGAAGTGTTAAAAGCTGATTTTGGTGGAATTCAAGGAGGAGGAAGGATTTCTCCATTTTCAAATGCCAGATTCAGCCTCTACGGCTCGATTAGAGACCGGGTAAGTGTCCAAACACTTCAATTTCATTGAATTTTGACTGGGCATTGTGAAATTTGTCAAAAATTTGCAAAATAAAACTGAATTGGCGGCCAACGGGACTGGGCTAGGCCCAACGTCACTGCCACGAGTGGCGTTATCGTTAAGGCTAGTCGTATGACCGACGTTGGTGGTAACGCGACTGTTGGGACTGGCGTTGAACCCAATCTCTGTCCCGGCAGTGATTTCGGACTTCGAACAGTCCTTTGATGCATGTTTTGATGATTTATCATGTAAAAATAGACTGATATATGCAAGTTATGAATGATTAATCATGATTTACACATTTTAAGGAAAAATTATGATAAAATGTGATGAAAATGAAGTTGAATGAATAATTAATGTACAAATGATGTTAAAATAATGTTAAAATAATATATGAATAATAAATGAAACAATTTAGTAATGAATGAATAAACAATTAAATACAATTATGCATGAGTGGATGTTAAATATAATTATGTACATATGAATGTTCTGTTGGTGTCCAAGATTAGAAATAAAGAATGTATTCAAGAAATTAGATGACTGAGTTAGGAAATAAACCTGTTATTTATCTTGCAGGGGGATGAGACTATGCTTACCTACAATGGAAGTTTCTCCAAAGTCCGAGTAGTTTGGAGAGGATTACCTTTGGGTGTGCAGGCCTTAATACTCCAGGCTGGATTTTGCACTCTTCTTTCCACGTTTCCTGAGAATGTGGATGAGCACGTAAGCTCTCGATGTGATCGCCATTCCATGCAGGCATTGATGGAGTGATGGTTCGACACTACCCACACATTTCAGCTGCCATGTGGGGAATATACTCTGTCTCCAGCTTCTTTTTCTGCTATTACTGGATTAGCTTGTGCTGGTGATCGGATTTTCTGGGATGGAGGGATATACTCTGTCCATCGTGATGTTCAAAATGAGTATATATTTCGGATGTTAGGCATGGTTCCTGGGTGGAAGAGCTCCAAGAAGCTCTGTGTTGATGCATTAGCCAGACACCTTTCGAGCTATAGGCTAGAGTTCAATTGGAGTTTTGATTAGATGGCTCGTGTCTTCATTCTATACCTGTTGGGTAGCACTATCTTCTATGATACGAACTCTCCCATAAGCTTGCATTTCATCCCAATTCTGAGGGATTTTGATTGGATGAGCGAGTATGACCGGGGCTCCGCCATTTTGGCCTAACTATACCTTTGCATGGATAGGGTTTCTCATGGTGGTGAGAAGTTTTACAGCTTCTGGCATGCCACTCATGTGAGTTACTTTGACTCTTACTTTCCCTGATTGCTTTACTTGTTTTATACTTCTTTGACTCTTCTTTTGCAGGTCTGGGCTATTGAATTGTGCTTGATTTGCCAGTTTTTCCCACTAGAGCGTAGATATACATTCCCTGTCCTCAGACATTGAGGTTTACAGCGACTGTGCATTCATGCTGCTGATGTCAATGGTCATCGCGTGTATCTTAACTCGCTGACTACTTCGAGGGTAAAACACATGAAAACAAACTTGTTAGTTCAAAGTAATTGACATGAGTTTGAAATACTTACCTTGGTTCTTTCTATTTCAGCTTGACAAGGGATGGATGGGCCCGATGGAAGGATTAACACCCTATGTAATTGCATCATTGCCAAAGGATGATTTGAGGATTCTCCTGGATGGTCCAGAACTTAGGATGTGGTTCCTGGGAGAGAGGACTCGATGCCAGTATATGACCAGCTTTCATAGAAGGCCTCATGATCCTCCTATTGATATGTTATGGGGACACGAGCTGACAAACCATACCCTAGCTGCAGCTCTTAATAGCTTTGAGTGTACATCCTTTCTTTCTCGCTCTAAGGATTACACTTCTTTCTTACGTGCCAGGTGCCTCCAGACTTTACCTTTATCAGCTAGGATGCTTGCTAAGGTAAGATGTGATATTTTCTTCATTTTTCTGATGGCTGTATGTCTTGGTTACATGACTCACCATCACTTTCTCTTTTCAGATATCTATTGGTGTTGTGACTTTCTCTAGTTCTGATGAGGATGAGGATGATGGGGATTCTGGAGGCTCTGATGATGATGATGATTATGCCCCAAGTCCTGGACCAGTTATTGCCCCCGGACCGAGTAGGAGAACTCGTGCTTCCATTATAGGAGCTATGCCTAGTTCAGAGGTTGCGAGACCTTGTCCATCCCACTATCCGTCCAGCAGTCAAGGGGATATAATGCCAGGCCATATCACAAAGTATGCCGGGCTTTTAGTTCATCATAGGACTATTGTTGGCCTAGTTGAGCATACCTTCCATCGTGCAGCTGATGCCTCCATTTCTTATACAGATGGATGTACTCATGTAAGTCATCTTGACATTCTTTCTCCATTTTACTCTTGCATCTGGATTCTAACTCTTTTATTCACCCAGGTTCCTATCGATGAGGTCTCACGACTATCCTCAAACTTTCAGGCCAGCAAGGCCCATCTGGTAGAGACCTATGATACATGGAGGCAGGCTCACAGTTTTTCTTATAGGATGGTTGCTGAGTTGAAGGCTCAGCTTGCAGCATTGGATATTCTAGCTGAGGGAGTTGGTGGAGCTCAGATTGGTGAGTAGCACGCTGGCGGTGAGACTGAGAGTCAGCCAGTTGGTGGTGATGAGGAGGACTCTAAAGAGTCTGAGGAGGAGGAGGAGGATGAGTATATATCCTTATTTCTATATTTGAACTTGTTTTATTTCTTGAACATTAATATGTACCTGTATTTTATACACTTGATACAAATATGCAGGTGTATGCATGGTTGTTGAACATTATGGATGCATGCATGCTTCTTGTACTGCTATTAGTGAATACATGCAAGCTTTTTAGCTAATGCATCTCTTATGCACATGATTTTGTGGATTTATGTACGATGTATGTCCTTCTAATCATGTATGTATGAAATGTTGTGCATGGAATCCTCCTAGAACTCCGAAAATCTACATTGATCGTTGAACTGCCAAAATGAATCTAGCCAGGGCCCAACGTCACTCAGGTGAGTGGCGTTTGCCACCAAAACCACTGAGGGATAGGCGCTTGGTGGTAACGCCACTCTTCAACCGGCGTTGGTCCATAACTTCAGTCCTTCATCCTCGGGCTCTTCTCTGTGGTTTTCACTCTTATTTTGACTCCTTTTCGAACCAGGACTTCCCCAGACTTTGTGGTTTATAAATAGAACCTCTAGGGTAGCTTTGAATAATTAGAAAACACCAAACGCCCTCTTCAGAAGTTCAAAGATGTTCCAAAAGTTTACAAACACTCTTAGAAAATATCTAGGAAGCATGGAAACGGAAACTTGGAATTCCTTAGACCAATACAACCTAGCGGAGTTCAGAGCTTTCCTAAATTTCCCATTCAACATCAAACTCTTTCATGCAGCTTCAGAATGCTGGAG
>CANYLF010425467.1:0-13856 GCA_948193215.1 Bocquillonia castaneifolia
AACCTAATAACCACACAAGATAAGATAAACTTACTCAATTAAGCTTTCAAATCCACCAATTAAGCTTCTAGTTAAAAAAAAACTCTTCACTTTCAAGCTCTAAAGCTTCAATAATGGAGTTTAAAAGAAGAAGAAGAAGAAGAAAAGAAGAACGTAAGAGATGAAAGAAAAATGAGGAAAAAGTGTGTAGGATTTGCCTTGTAGAGATTTCCCACTAACTATATTTTATTATTATAATTACTATTTCTTTGCCACTCATCTCCACCCCCACTTGCCACTTGTCACCTTTTCCCTCATAAGGACACTTGTCCTCCCTTCTAGAAACCCTTTCCCTACTCCACTCCCCAAACTTATTCCCACTAACTATCTAATCCAACTCTCATACTTCTTTTACAAATAGCTCCTCTAACTTTTCTTACAACTAGGTCCTTACTAACCCAAACTTCCATAAACCTAGATGCTCTCAAAAATTACTCTACTAATCCATATTATGCAATGCATTACATACAATTATGGTGCAAATGATATGATATGATTAAGGTTTACTCCCTAATTTAGAAACTAGGCCGTGATAATAGCTTACCCATTCCCTAGCGCCGGTCCGACCCGGGATTTGGGTCGTGACATAAATAATTTTTTTTATAAGAAGAGAACTTTTATTAAGAAAGGCCATGAGAAATGGCCAACAAATAAAAATTACAACTAAAAAAAAGAAAATTATCCAGGCAACGAATAACGTCATCAGCAGAAAAAGAACACATGGGGTATTTACACTTAATAAGGTACATAGAGAAGTAAATGCCTTTATAGAGATAATCCCTTGAGTTATGTGAGTCCTGAAATATGAGATGGTTCTTTTTCTTCCATATTTCCCCTGCTAAGTACATCCTCAGAGACGTACAAAAAGTCTCGTTGAAGCTTCCCATTAAAAGACCTTCTCCAGTGAATGATAAAATCTAAATAACTGTTAGGAATAATGAAATACAAGCCAACCCATTTGAACAAAGAATGCCACACCTTAGAATTTCACAAGCAGTGCAAGAGAAGATGATTTTGTCTCGGTTTGGTCACAATAAACACAACCTGACTGCTTCAAGGGAATTAGATGGCGGCGAGCAAGGAAGTTCCAAGTTGGAAAACGTTGATGCACTATTGCCTTGGTCATAGAGACAACCTTCCAATAAACCAAGAAAGGCAAAAGAGATGGAAAGATTTTATCAGTCTGGAAACTAGAATCAAAGGAGCTAACCGTGAACTAACTCGATGAAGATAGCTTCCACTGCATAGTGTCTTCATAAACCGAAAGAGATACATCAAACAACAAGGTTTTCAGATCATGTAAAATAGCTAAGGCCGACACCCTCAAGGACCAAGACAATGCAAGTTGGCCGACACTGTGTAGAAGACTGAGCACTTCTTGTGAAAGTGAAATATTCTCATCACTTGCCAGAGCAAATAGAAAAGGGAAAGCTGAAGCTAGTGGAATAAGGCAGTCCCAAGAACTAACCAAGAACTAACATTAGGGCGATGAGAAGTAATCAAAGACCATAGAGAGCAATCATCATCATATTGAAGCTTCCAAGGCTACTTAAATAACAAGTTGGCATTTCTTAAATCAAAAGGACAAATACCAAGACCACCAAAAATCAAAAGGAAGATAAGTATAAGCCAAGGAAACCTTACAAAGGGAACGCTCTTTAGGATCACCCTTCTAGAGGAAATTCCTCATATAACTCTTTATTTTTGCTGTAATAGAAGAAGGCATATGGAATAGAGACATCCAATAGATGGGCATACTCGAGAGCATAAATTTAATCAACATAAGACGACCTGCATAACATAAGGAGGATCTCTTCCACAAATGTCAATTTAGAAGTGAATTTACTCACCAATGGATCCAAATCATGGAGAGTAAGGGATTTACAAGACAAAGGCACTCCAAGATAGTGGATTGTCAATTTTTCAACTCGGTAATGAAGCAATGAAGCATAATGTCATTGTCGAGTATGAGAATCAAACTCTCCTCCGAAACATCTCTCTCTAATCACTTTACACTTACAAGTCCTCTCTCAATTACAATTGGGTCCAAAGCCTTTTAGATCTCTTAATTATTGGTGGGATATATGCAATAATCATTCTGACTCTAGTCTTTCTTGCAGGTTAAAATTTTTAAGAGAGAAGTTTCAATTTGATAAAATCTTCATGAAATCTAACAATTATACCAAATTTTGATGCCATGAACTGCACAAAGTCAGGAGAGAGAAGTTTCAGAGGAACACTAAAGATGTAACACCCTGAAAATAAAAATAAAATAAAAATTATTTTGGAGGATTTATAAACATTATTCAAAATATTATCCAGATGTAATTGTAAGAAAAATTGTTATGAAGGTTAATTTGTAATTTATAAAATATCTAAAGGTTAAAATAGTAATTAACCATAATAATAATAATAATAATAATAATAATAATAATAATTATTATTATTATTATTATTATTATTATTATTATTATTATTATTATTATTATTAAAAGAGATAAACCAACAACGTGGGAAGGGACTAAAGTAACCAAGGACTTGGAGGTGTCTGCCATCTCTTGGAGATCTGCTATCAGTTGCCATTACCCTATAAAATGCCTTATTTTGCATCCAAATCTTGATAATCTTAGCCTCACCACCATCTTCTTCTTCTTCTACAAAAATCTCTCATAAATTACTTCTCCCTACTAACTAGGGCTCTGGGTTTTGCGTCTCATCTTTAATTATTTAGTTAAACGGCGTGCCGCTCTTTTCTTAAAATACAACAATCTACAGCTGTGGTGAAGTGATTCCTTGGCCTGGTTGGTCGAATTGTATTTGTACTTAAGATTAGAGGGAGTACTAGTGTTGATACTTAGCATAAAGCCTAGCTTAATGAATTTTTTTATTTTAATCCAGAAATGAATTATGCTCCTAATGAATATGAATCGAACAAAACACTAGTAGTCTACAACTACAAACACTAGGGTCAATAAATGTCGTCAATGGTCCAAAAGAAATGAACCATTAGTTATTGTAACAGCCCATTTAACCCTCCAAGAGCTTACCTTAATTATCTAACTCACACTCAGCTAGGGCTGTAATCGAGTCGAGCTTTAAGATGTTCGGGCTCGATTCATTTACTAAACGAGCTGAGCTAGAGTTTAAGTTTTAAACTCATTTAGTAAACGAGTTGAGCACCACTGTGCTCACGTAGTATTCACAAGCCTAACCGAACTTTTATCGAGCTTGATTTTTATTTTATAAATGTTAATTTAAAATATTTTTATTATACAAATTATTCTTAAAAAAATGATATTCACAATTTAATGTATCTAAATTATAATTTAATATGAAATTTATGATTATAAATATAATAATGACTATTTTTAATAATTAAAAAAATTTATAATTTATATATTTACTAATAAATTTATTTTTACTTACAAAATTGATATATAAATCAAAAATATTATTGATTTGGTTTCAATAATTTATTTATAAGTGTAAATACATATGTTAAATGAACACTTAACGAACTTGTTCACGGGCTTTTAAATGAACGAGCTCATGAACACCTAATCGAGTTGTTCATGAACGTAAACGAGTCGAGCACCTTACTGTTCAAACTTAGTTCGTTTAACTAAATGAACTGAAAATTGAGTTCGAGCTCGGTTCATTTAGCTCACGAACGAGTTCGAGCCGGGCTCATTACCGAATCGAACATCGAACTGCTCATGAGTAGTTCGGTTCATTTACACCCTACACTTAACACTCAGGGATCAAAATCCTTGCCCCTTTTCGATTTTGATTTTGTTTTCTCATCTCAAGAATTGGACAACCATCACACATTTTCTGTTGCTTATAAATAAAATAGACATCCCATGCATGAAGAAAAGAATAATGAAAAAACGATTAATTTTGATTTAATTCTCATAAGAAAATGAAATTTATTTATAAATAAATTCTCATTTTTGGTATGAAAACATTTAGAATCTAAGGGTATTTTTATCCTTATTATTTGGTGTTTATTTGTAAATTCCATAAAATTTGAAGGAATTTGGTCTAATTATAGCTAATTCCATGAAATTTAAAAATTAGAATTTCAATTGAATTTTAATTTAAACCGAGCAGCAACAGAGGATCATAAACTGCCTGTACTGTCGAGATGATCCCTACTTGAAAAGGCAGAGACAATACCTCTTGTTGCGACAAATCGAGTTTCAAAAGCCAATTTATCAATCACATTTTCAGGGTACACCAAAGAGCCATCGGACCCATAAAAGTCCCCTTTTTTACTAATATATAAGGCCTTTGCCAGGATGTCTTTTATCAAGCAAAAGAAAAAAAAAAGAATCAAACACAAAAGAAAATTGAAATTTCAAATAAATTCCATAAAATTTATGAAATTCATTTATACCGAAAGAAACTTTAACCCGTTAGACTGTAGTAGAATCAGAAAATCTATATATATTATTGAGAATTGATGTGTAAAGGAAGAAGGATTGGTGGTGGTGGAAGAAGGGAGAAAGAGAGATGGAAATAACATTCTCCTTTAGATATCTTTAACCGGTAAAAGATGACTTTCCACTCTATTCTCTATTACAATCGATGAAAATTAATAAGTTTAGAGATTAATTGATTGTGTATTAATTTTGAAACTAATTATTTATGAATTCCAATTTCAGGATACAAAATTTACCAAAAAAAAAAAATTTCAGGATACAAATTGACACCTAAAACAAAATATAATATAAATTATTTTTTACTATAATACGCATCAGTGCTCGAAGGCTCATCCACTAAACTACATACAATACAAGTAATACCACCATCCTGATTGCTGAATGAGGTAGGATTATGGTACGGAATTAATTAATATCATAACTAGTTTAAATCAATACAAATTATCACGTATAATATTGGGTTTAAATATATATACATATGAATATGAGTTTTTGATGGAGTCAGAATTAATTTAAATCTAATTAAAGAAAATCTTCTTTTTCCCAACTGATTAAAAAATTTGTGATAAATAATTGAACGATTTGTTTATGATTATATTTAAACAAGGCATGCTATTCTACAGAAAAAGATTGGACAATCTTTTTTTGGTTTCTTTTATTATTCTCTCTTTCTATTTTCTTGAGTGGAACCTCGTAGGCAATTAAATGCACATGAAATAACATTGTGAAATGAGTGGCAACAATCATCATCATTCTTTAAACATTTTATCATCCATTTCTTGCTTAAGTGAGAAGCAAGATGTAAAACATATACTCCTTCCGTTTCAAAATATTATTCTTTTTAAAAAATGTTATTTATTTTAAAATATCTGTCGCTTTCAAAACCAATGCAACATTAAATGTTCTTTTTTCATTTTTATCCTCACACTTTATTATTTATTATTACTTTACATAATATATAAAAATAAAATTACAAATCTCTATAAAATAATAACTTAGTCATTTCAATCCTTTTTTCCCTAAAATCTAGATTAATTAATAGCTTACTTAATCCATTTGCATAACCTTAAAAGACTGATATTTTGAAATGGAGGGAGTATAATTAAAGCCAAAAAAAAAGGAAATTTCTCATATTTACATATCATCAAGTGTATTAATTGTCCTATTAAAAATCAACGCATGGCTTCAAGGGCATCGAATTAAAATCATGAGCATGCCCTTGACCACTTCATAAAAAAAGAAATGTGATATGATTGCTGTAGCCACTTATACATGCCTAAAACACAAACACATAATTAATACAGCAATTAATTAATGGAAAGTGTTTAATGTCCCAAATTGGGACATCCCGATAGGGATATTTTTATCTCTTAATTTAAGTTTTTTTAATTTTTCAATACACATTTATTAATCATCAATTTATAATTTATCAATTTTTCATTTACAATTTATACAAACACCCTTATTGGGATATCCCAATTTGGGATATTAACGATTATTGTTAATTATAATGTGCCAATTAGCATAGGCAGAAGATATATTATTAATATTAGTAGAACTTGTTCTGAATTACTATATCATATTGGCATAATGTAAGCCTTAAATCCTGGAAAAAGAAAACATAATTAAGGCTTGCTTGGTATGTTTTGTTCTACTTCATGGGAAAAAGAAAAAGAAAAAGAAAATAGGAGGTAGTTGAGTGGTTCCACTAGCTTTAGAATATTTCTATAAAAGCCATCCAAACTTTGCAAATTTAGCCATCAGTTGCTACAAGTGTGACCAAAAATTAAAATGTCCTCAAAATTGCACATTTTGTTAGTTATTTTCTCCCTCCATTGCCTCTTGGCATTGGCTTCAGACCCTGATCCACTTCAGGATTTTTGCATACCAAACCCTAAAGCTGGTGCAATAAGAACTACCAGGCTCACAATTTTTCAATGCAAAAATTCCTCCGAAGCAACGACCGATGATTTCGTCTTTTCCGGCATGAAAACCGCCGGAAACTTCTCTGATACAGGGCTTGCAACCATTCCTGTCAACCCAACAAATTTTCCTGGGCTTAACACACTAGGCATGTCATTTGTCCGAGCAGACCTGAAGGCCGGGGCCATAAATCCACCACATTTTCACCCTAGAGCAACAGAGATCACTTTTGTTGTGCAAGGAACTGTTTATTCAGGGTTTGTTGATTCAAGCAACAGGGTGTTTGCTAGGATTCTTGAGGAAGGAGAAGCCATGGTTTTTCCTAGAGGATTAGTACATTTCCAAATGAATGTTGGTGACAAGGCTGCTACAGTTTTTGGAAGTTTCAATAGTCAAAATCCAGGAAGCCAAAAAATCCCATCTGCAATTTTTGGGTCTGGAATTGATGCCAAGCTTTTGGAGAAGGCTTTTGGATTGAGTTCTAAGCAAATTGGAATGATGAGAAGAAAGTTTGATCCCAAAACCTAGAGGCATGAAAAGTTATCATACATTGCATTTTGGTCAGCCAATTTAATTGCCACATTATATAATGGAATCATGTTATAAATTATTGAATTATGTTTTCTTTTTTGTTATTTGCTTGTAGTACTAGGTATGTGAGTGTTAATTAAATATCAGGACATGGCTCCTCTTTAGGGTCAAATCAATGGCACTTGTTGTAAACCTCCTTTGAAAATTTCGTTACAATGCCTTGAGGGTATGTGAACTATATATTGTTCGGATGTATACATGTTTTCCATAATTGCTAGAGTAAATTGGTTGTGTTAATAATAGATGTGAAAGTCAAAATATCAGAGTTTCCTTGTGCCCTTTTAAACAAAGAACTTGATAAACAAAGGGATAACTTGAAAAGAAAAGAGCCTTTTAAAATTTATGTCATATAGATGTTACTTAATTTCATAATAAATAACTAGATGTTTGGCAAGCGTGGGTTGTTAAGGAGCTGCAATGATGTAAAGTATGATGACATATTGAGATCCACTTAATCATCATTATTCCTTGGAGTTTACTTTACAGCTTACACATCCTTTCTTGCATTTAATTAATGACTATAAACATAATTAAAGAACTTCACTCATTTATCCTTCTAGTCATGCTGATAGTTATGTATGCCTGACGCAAGCCTTTTTTTTCATGCCACTAGCCATTTTAGACACATATTTACTGTTTGAATCAAGGAATTTTAATTTAGAAATAACTGGTTTTCAGCTTTTAATAGGGGGAAATTCTTGCCACACCATCCCGCCACACCATCCCACCTCCCATGAATTGGGGAACAAATGTTTGTGAGAGGGATTCATGTAAACCAGGTCCAGGTAAGAAAATCCTTATTATGGCAGTAGAAGGGAAATGCGAGAATGACGTGTAAAGCTTACTGTAAATGGAATCCACATGTTTGTCCTTGTGATCATAGAATTCTCTCTAATAGACAGTGTTAATGACAATAATAATGTCAAGCCGATAGGAGGCAAACAAACTGACAATGCAAATCAGAAAAATTGTGCTCTTCACCAGATCTCTATGTAAATGCCAGATAACGCAAAACAACTTCCCAGGTTGAGGTTGGCATAGCTAATGTTCATATATATCTAATTTTCAAATAAGAACATAAATCTGATACAATTAATTATAACATACTGTTACAAAATTTATCTTGTACAACAAAGATGAGGCACAAAAATTTCAAATCTTCTGGTCGAAGAGCAAATGAAAGCATGAGCGTGACCTATGGTAGCCCAATATCCCTTATCAGTACTGCAGAGGTCTTACCGCTCTCCAATTAACATTGCCTTCACAATTTTGTCAATCATTCCATCAACAAAAGGGAACAAGTGGCCAAAACCTTGTAGCTCATGATAGTGAATCCAGGGAAGCCGTTGGGCAATATAGCGCTGCAATGTGATGGGCACAATATAATCTTCATCTCCTTGCCATAGATGAACAGAACCTTCATTGTTTGGAAATGGATTTTCCAGATCCAAAGGATCGAACTCCCAGGTGCCAAAGCCAATCACCATGTCACGATAGATGGATTCAGGTTCTCCTTGCTGTCTTGGATGTTCCTGCAGGAGCCAAAATCGCAAGTTAATAATGAGAAGCAGAGAATAAATTTAAGAAGAATCAGTAAGCCTAAATTTAATAAAATAATTACTTTGTAGCATAAGTTATAGAATATTAACAATTCAAAGTACTTGAAACAAATCCTAATTCTTTTCTACATAAACTCCTTCAAGATACCAATGGCTGATGATTTGGTTGCTCGGCCTAACCTTTCTCAAACGTTCTGGTTAATGAGCAAAGAAACTAGAGGTTGGCATGTTAACGTTTTCTAAGAAAAGTCTGCAAACTAGCATGGAATTCAGTTTTAGAAAATGATATTAAAAGATAAAAAATAAAACCAAAACAAACTAGCTTGAAATTCGTCACCCCTTTAGTAAGATGAAAGATCCTCTCACTAACAAAATAGTCCTAGTTTCAGAACATTAATTTTCCTGAGCCAAAGAATCAGAAAAATACTCCTTGATCAGTTAAGCACGACTCTATCTCAGGTAAAATAACAAGGAGTTTGGTTCTTAAAATCGACAAACTGCTAAAAGTTCCTACTAATGCAAAGTCGCATATATTAGACAATTTCCACAGCACTCAGAAAGAAAGTCCTCAAGGCAAGGAGAATGACACTGGGAACACAGCAATCAGTCCTTAAAATGAACTCCAGATTACAAGAGAGGAATTTACTGTGCTACCAGTCCACCATTCCTCATCCCCTTGCAGTAATGGATGTCACAAGAACGGCGGCTATGATAATTCCACCACATGAGCAGTTGTTACAAATAACTAGATGAAATGATGTTTTTCACTGTCCAAGACGTTTGTTGATAAAACATATCATGAAACAAAAATGTCGATTATTTTCCATAGTGACATTATGATTTGCCATAGTACCACAGGTAATGGCTAGATGAACTAAATGTTGGGTAGGCAAATTTGTCAAACTTCATCCTCTACATTCACATTCAGAAGAAGAAGACAGAGAAAATGACTGTAGGCAGATGGTTGGACTAAAACTATCTTGAAATTATTATAAGAACATGGCTGATGAGAAACATCACCTTTAATTTGGGCCCGGAAATTCAACTCCATTTCAGAATGATAAATCAGACAAGAAGAACAAAAGAAAGGAATCAAGTGTAAGGAAGAAAATATCAACAGATAATGCAGCAAGATTTACTTCCAAATGTACGTAAGCCAATATACTTTTATTTGTACTTCTAATAAGTTATAAATATGCTTAGATCCGTTGGTCAAATTTTCATACATAAGGTATACCCTTTGCTCTCTTTCTATCCATAACCTTAAGTAGGGATAATACTCCCTCTATCCCAATCTAATTGAGAAAACTCTCTGTGCACTGTTTAAGAAAGTTCAATAAATAGTCTACTTATTTGCTTTTATGCCTCTATACTGCATTAAATAATTACACTGACACTCAAATTTGTGTTAAATACAATTCTACATTTTACTATGAAGAGACAATTAACAAGGGTGAAAATTTTACTATATATAGAAATTGTCAATTAGAATGGACATCTATAAATGAAAATTTATTCAAAAAGATTGGGACAGAGGTAGTAGAAAACTAAGTAGAGATCTTTTGGTCAGTTTTCCAGCAGAAAAGTTTAGGTGTATGATATTGCCTCAACATAGCATGAATGGTCATTCAATATACTCCCTCCTGCAATATACATGCAAAGAAAAAGGAAGAACAAGAAGAGAATGACTTGATTCTACAAACCCCAGGGATAAAGTGCTATATATATTTTCAGTTAACTTTATATTATTCATTATAAATCTTTGTTAATGTCAATTACACCATTTTTAGAATAATCTCTTCTATAATTGCTACTGTGGATAAATTTATTGATTGACATTCTCATATCAATAACTTTAATTAGAAATCTAAACAAATATAGGATAGAAAGAGAAGAAAAATTACAGATAGTATTAATTAATTATAATCTTTTTTACTATGTATGATCATATATGTGTATGAACATGCAAATGAGCTCAAATAAATTTCCCACTGAATATTTTTTTGATTTCGTCTCTGAAACTTGCAAGCTCTGGAGTTCAACGGCTGCTTCTTAGAGATGTTCCGCCATTGACTATTTATATTAGGAAGAAAATATCCCTAAACAACATATGTAATGAATCTTAATATAATTTTTTTTTTTGGATTTAATTGCAGTTGCTCCTTAAAACTTCTAGTTATCTTTCATGTATGTTGTTCTATATGGTATGATAGGTAAAAACAGAACATTACCGCATAATTGTTTTTTTCCTTTGACCTCTTTAATTGTACTTCTTTGTCTGGTGGAGATAAAATATCAGTACTCATAGCCACAACGGAAGAACTAGGAAACCACTTTTGAGTATTCCACCAATAGGTTAGCCAGGGGGTGTAATGGGCAACACGGACCGCCCATTGGTCCCTTGGAAGCTGTTGCTTGTAGGCTTCTGTAGATAAGTTTGCTGGAAAACCAGGCCACCAGTAGTTAACAACAGGAGTTAACAGTGCTGCTCCTGCCACCCTGTTAAAAAGCAGCAAAAAAATGCTTACTCAAGAAGTGCAAAATGTAAACACAGTACGGCATAACGGATCTCTTATAACCCTCATTATGCATTGTTTTATAAGACTTCAGTTTAAAAATACCTGTCAGGAATGTACTTGAGGCAGCTCCAAGTCAACTCACCACCCATGGAAAAGCCGACTACATAAAATTTAGATCCTAGTCCCAATTGATCCGCAAGCTCCTCAATATCCAAAGCCAGGCTTTTCAATGTTCGCTTTGGATGAGGATCACTCTCTCCATAACCTGGTCTGTCAAAGGACAACATATAGACCCCTAATTCATGAACAGTTTCCTGCAAGAATCCACCATTAGATAAGGCAGGTGTAACTAGTAGCACACCAAACTTACAGATTCAAAGAGTTGCAGAATATTAGGAGAAGATAAACAAGTAATTACTACCGGTGAAAGGTGGGTAGCAACAACATCATCATGCATAGAACAATCGAAACCATGGATAAAGATGATTTTAAATCTTGCCACATCTCTTGGAACACCATGTTCTTTGTAGGCCAAATGTCTCCCATCTCTAAGCTTTATTCTTGGTGCTGTAATTGGAGGACCACCTGGAGAGCCACATGTCTTGGGTGGAGGAGGTGTGATTGCTTGATAAGCCCATGCCAGAAACCCCACAAACAAGACCAGCAGTATTTTTGAAAAAATTCCTGAAATGTCAAGTTCAAATTAGACACAATGAACAGAATGGGATATATAATTGAGCTAATGGGATATATAATTGAGCTATTTCACATTAAAGCATAATAATAAGAAATGTGACAGTGGTACCTAAAATAGAACTCTTTATTTAACATGGAACACAGCTGATACTGCTAAAAAATATAAATCCTACACTCTTATCTGAAAATGACCATGTGTTGGTCAATGAATATCATACCACAAAATAGATGAAACTCAGTTTACTACTTATTTAGAGAATAAAAATACCATCATCTGGCAAAGCTGAAACAAAGGGTTATAAAAGAAAGGATCATTTGTTAGAAAAAAGAAAGCCAACAGCTTGTGAGAGTAAAATCGATAGCTTAAAACAGTTGATTACTCATAGAATTTCAATACAAGGAAAGAAATTTACAATAAGCAATCAAAATAACAAATGAATTCAATTGTTCTAATTCTTCCAAACCATTAATAATCTAAGATCCAAGATTATAAAAAATCACATATTCACTCCCAATTAAAACTTTGCACCAGCAATCAAACACAAAGCAAACATCAGATTCAAAATCAGTACCAAGATAAAGAAAAAAAATCTTTACCTCCCATTAAAAGATATTAACAAGTAAAACATTATCCAAGCCGACCAAATTAAGCAAATGAGAAAAAGAGAGCAATAAAGAGACAGAACCCACCAGAAGGAAGCTTAAAAGAACTATTCTGCTTAGCTCTTCTGGTGTGAGCTCTAGCAGAAGCAGCAGAAATCTTCCTATTAACTCCTGCCATTTCAGGCTAACAAAAAACTTCTTTTTGAGCAAAAGCTTTAATCTTTCTACAAAAAAAGAGATCTGGGTTATGTAAAGTAGGTTTTAAAGCTTGACTCGGTTACATGTAAGGTGTTCTTTTCTTTGCTAATTGGTCCATTTAAATTTTGATCTAATATGTATCTTAGTAACTTATAAATAATCTTATATTTCATTTATTTTTAAACCAAATACATAAATAATCTTTATTATATGTTGAAATTTTGATATGGTAATCTCTTAAAATATAATAGTCTTAAAATAGCATAACTGTTGTAAAATTAAGATTGAATTGCTTTGTTTTTGTTGTGTTTAATTAAAAGAAAAATGTTTTATAGTAGAATAATTTTGAGAGAATTTGGAGAACTATAAACTTTTCATATATTTTTCTATATCAATAACTGAATGAAAGTTCAGTTTATATAGAGGTTTTATTTCTACTATTTGCTACTATTTGTTCATGAGCAAATATTGCTCATTCACATATACATAGTTCACAACACTCCCCCTTGAATGACAATATTTTGAAATTAAGAATATGCCTCATTAAAACCTTACTAATTAAAAACCCAATGGGAAAAATATTAACGAAGGAAAAAGAGTACATCATTCTTATTACGTCATATGACACTGCCTCGTTAAAACTTTGCTAAATAAAACCCAATGGAAAAAACTTTAGCTAAGGAAAAAGAGTACAGTGTATGATTTTCTCCCCCTCAAGTTGATATGGATAATCTTCCTTTACATAGTATGTAGATGTCGCATTCCAATATTGTGAACATGTTTTCTAAAAATTGCAGTTGGAAGCTCCTTTGTGAAAAGATCAATTGAATTTTCGCTAGACTGAATATACTTGATATCTATATGATTGTCTTTTATCAGCTCTTGAGTGTAGAAAAAGAATCTTGGAGGTATATGTTTGGTTCTATCATTCTTGATATATCCTTCCCTCAACTGTGCAATGCATGCTGCATTATCTTCATACAAAATTGTTGGATTTTTGTTGACTGGAAGACCACAATATTCTTCAATATGATGTGTCATTGATCTAATCCACACACACTCTCTACTTGCTTCATGTAATGCAATAATTTCAGAATGATTTGAAGAAGTAGCGACAAGTGTTTGTTTCTGAGAACGCCAAGAAATTGCAGTTCCTCTATTTGTGAACACATAGCCTGTTTGAGATTTCGCTTTATGAGGATCAGACAAATAACCTGCATCTGCATAACCAATCAATTCTTGTTTTGAATTGTTAGAATAAAATAAACCCAAATCAACATTTC
>CANYLF010425594.1:0-14719 GCA_948193215.1 Bocquillonia castaneifolia
TAAATGCAGCCCGTACAAAATTTTAAATTAAACGGACATCGTTTACTATTATTTTTAATTAATAACAGTAAAAATGCAATAAATGCCAAAAATACCCTCCCGGGCTTAGAAATTGAAAAACCGAAAATTACGGTCATTACAATATCTATATATATGTATATATATATATATATCTATATATATGTATGTATATATATATATATCTAAAATCAACACGCACATCAATTTCATCATCAACAATAACCTTTTGATCATATAACAAACATATCACAATTCACATAAATCAAGTATTTTATTTTTAGCATTTATATCACAGTGTTAAAGCATACCATAATTGGTAACTTAACTGCAATATCTTTCACGCCCATATCACCTTATTATCAACATAACCAAGTCCAATAATACATAATCATCTCAATTCTTTCAGCTCTAACTTCATTTTTTCGAAAGCTTTCTTACTCCACTCGACTAGTCTATCTACACACACCTCCAGTCTAGCCCCAATATTGCTTGAAAAATTCCATCCTTCATGCCAGGCTGATTTAACCACTTCCCCACAATCTCCATCTCTAAGCCATACAGCCTTGAACCTAAACAATTTTTCCTGGTTTAAAAATAGAGGTTGCAGCCCTTGCGTATCTAGTAAAAGGGGAAAGTGATCCGAAGCAATGTTGTAACGACTCACCTTTATAAACCATTTATACATATACTTATTATTTGCACACTAAAAAAATTTACATTATCATATAATTAAACTTTTATATAAAAATATTAAAATAAAATTTTATTTATTCTTACTCTTTAATAAATAAAATTTAAAATAATATTAATAATAACAAAATTTCCTTTTCCCTAAGATCACTAAAGTCTAGCTACATGGAGCTCTACCGAATTAGCCTTCCCTTCCTATTTGATTTTCCTGCAACACTGGATTGTTAAGGAAAATAATGAGCTTGATGCTCAGTGAGAAAGTTTATATATATATATAGACACACACACACACACTAGAGTCTAGCTACATGGAGCTCTACCGAATTAGCCTTCCCTTCCTATTTGATTTTCCTGCAACACTGGATTATTGAGGAAAATAATGAGCTTGATGCTCAGTGAGAAAGTTTATATATATATATATATATATATCCTCATTTATTGTTATCATATGCCATTTTATATTAATTTATCATAACAGAAAAATACAATAAGCACACCAAACAAATCACCACCTAGACGTCTTACTATCATCAACTATATAAATTTTAAATATTTAATAAATATTAATATTTAATATATCTATCGATCTCGTTTCTTCTTCTAATATAATATTGTTCCACTTTGTATTGTTGTTTATATAATATTTATATGTATATAATCAACATGCACATCAATTTCGTCATCAACAATAACCTTTTCATCATATAACTAATACATCACAATCCACATAAATCAATATATTTCAGCATTTATATCACAGTGTCAAAAACATACCATAATTGGTAGCTTAACTGCAATATCTTTCATGCTTTTATCACCTTATAATCATCACCTTATCATCAACATAATTAAGTCCAATAATACATAATCATCTCAATTCTTTCGATTTCTCACAAATTCACAAAATCACATTATCAATCACATCATCAATCACCACACATAAATTATTCATTTAGAAGAAATGTAACATATTCACACAATTTCCTTTCAAATCCTCATATTTCAATCCCCACATTTAAATTTCATTCTCTAGTGGTCACCTAGTGAGACTATCCGCCAGGCTGTTAACACCTAATTTTTGGATGCAGAAATGTGGAAGCGGCTTGGAGGCCCAGTGATGATCATTCATGTTTTAAATAGCATGAATTGAGTTGACAATTGCTTTTTTTAGATTGCATAGCGATAATCCATTTATTTTCTAAGCTTACAAAGCATGTTTTCACCCAAAACTTCTGTTTTAAGCATAACAGTGCATTTTCAGACGGTTGTCATCGTAACTTTCTCTACAAGTATAGGAATGACTTAAAATTTTGAGGGTTGATATTTTAGACCATTCAACACGTTTTCTCTTCTATATGTTTTTGCAAAATCCGACGTTTGGAGGCCTAAAAGGGCCCAACGCCACTCTTCCAAGTGGAGTTGGGCTCAACGCCACTCCCACGATTGGCGTTGGGGTCAACGCCACAAGGAAAACTAGCGTTAGTCCCCCAATGCCAGTTACATGAATTTCGGCATAAAAAGCCCGATTTCAACCTGTTTCGGCCCGGAATGGCATGTACGAGTTGTACACGCATCCCAAGGTTCTATAGGTCAATTTTTGACTGAAGTAACCTTTACTTTAAGCTCAAGTCATTGTATTTCACTTGGAAAGTGATAATGGTAACCCTATCTTAAGTTTTAAGCTAATTCAGCTATAAATACACTCTTAAAACTAGGTTTTAGAGGAGAGGCAACAGTTCAGATGATTTTAGGGTTTGATCTTTCATATCAACACTCTAAATTCACTTGATAGCCAAAAAACACTTGACTTTGACATTGATTTAACACAAAAATTCATTAAAGTTAACTTCTTTTTAACATTCAAAGGTGTTTTAAAGCTCTTAATTCATCCAAGTGACATTCCACCAATCTCTAATCATTAAAAGTCAATTAAAAGTCACTGAAACAAAGATTCGAGGGTTATCAAGAGCTTCCAAGTTGATTTCTTGAGAGGTAAGTCGCCTTTCCCTTCATTTTTCATTGTTTCTTTGCATGTTTTCATGTTTTGCATGTTATAAACGTGTTATTTTGAATGTTTTGTTGCTGTAATGTTTTGTTTTATATGCTCAAATAATGTTTTTGCTTGTTTCTTTTGTTCAAATGCCATGCACATGCATTATAAACGATGAAAGTTGTTTCCTTTGCATGTTTTTATGTGTTTTTTATTTCAGATCTAAAATGTTTGGTGCCATTAATATATTTTCCATGCATGAAAATCATTTCTTTTCATGTTTTAAATCATAAAAATCATTTCTTTTGTGTTTCAATCCATAAAAATCACGTCTTTTTGAGTTTTGATGCATAAAGGTTGTTTCTTTTTGTGTTTTAATGTGTAAATTTGTTATTTTTGCATGTTTAAATGCATAAAGTTTGTTTCTTTGCATGTTAACATGTGAAATCATATTGTTGTTTTAACGTTTTATGTTTAAGATTATATCTTTTGCAAGTTTTACGCATAAAGTTTGAATCTTTGCATGTTTTGTATGTAAAGTTTATGTCTTTTTGTATTTTAGGCATGCCATGATTAGATCTAGGTTATTTTGCCATGTATCATGCATTCTAATATGTTTTGATGATTGTTTGGTGAGTTTTCGTTATTCTTTACTTGTTTTTCTGGCTTGGTAAACCCGAAAATCATGTTTTTTTTTATCAAATCTTACATTTTGGTTGGTTCTGGCATCCAACGCCACTGCTAGGAGTGGCGTTGGGCACCAACGCCTTTGGGTAAGTGGCCTTGGGCTCAAATGCCACTCCTAAGAGTGGCATTGGCCCCTGTTTTCATTTCCCCTATGGCGTTGGGCTTTAAATGGTCGTGTACGGGTCTGTATAGTTGTATACAATATCTTTCACGTGGAATGCAGCGATGAGGTAAGCTTCTAAACCTTCTTTGGTAATTGTTTATATGTTTTATTGCTTGAAATTAGTTATTAATGTGTATTTGGTAATCATTTTAGGTCCAAAACGGTAAAAATCCTAGGTTGTGTTGATATGTTGATGTGTTATGTGTTATTATCACTTTTGCATGTTAATTAACCCTAATTAATGATTGGTAATTGTTAAATTTAATCCTTGTTAGTTATTAGAAACTCACCATTGCATGAGTATATGTAAAAAGTAGGTGATAATATGCTATGTGTTTTATTGCTTTGTTAGAAGGAGTGAAGGTTGGTATAATACTAGGAGTATTGGGTAAAGAATCACACTCTAAGAATCGATAAGTCTCATCCTTGAATCTCTGGGGTTAATGCACCTTTCGTATTCTTAAGAGGAATCGAGGTGTACACCTTGTAAGACATTCCCAATGCCAGTTCAGGTGGCGACTACCACTTCAGCCTCGCAGCTGAGCACATAGTGCCACACTTGCTAGTCATGGCTCAGGCTGTGAGGCAAAACCTCCTTGTCTACAGTTTGGCAACTCCACTAGGGACCCTTGACAGACAGACTTATGATTTAAGTGATTACCAATACTCTTTTTATTATGCTAAACTCTAAATCCTTTGCATTCATTCTTGCATCGAAACACCCTACCTCGCGGGTACCTTTAGTCGAGTCGCGTATGATTTATAAGAGTTCTTCATAGGAGGCAAAACCAGTGACTACTACTCATAGTTGGAATTGTCCTACTATTGCTTACCATCATTGTTATGGTTAATGAGTGATAGTTAATGGGAAATTCAAAGCTAAATGTCCTACCGTCGCTTAAACCTTTTTTGAAAGAAGGAGATGGTTAATGGGATTTCACCGTCTATAGGAACCTTCTTTTAGTCGAACCTGAACGAAGCCATGTAATGACCGTAACAACTTCCTTTAGGACTTACCAAATGATTGCTTTGTTGCGTGATGCCATGAAGCGATTATAATACCCGAGTCTAATGTCATTGTTTTAACTCAATGCCTAATTGTCGCCTGTAGAGGAAGCATTAGTCTAAATGTACCTGACTAGTGCAACCTTACAACATAGGGTCATTTAGAATTAAGAAGAACGACTTTGATTACTACCTTTGAGAAAAGGGATGTTGGTGTATCGGTCTAATTGTACCTGACTGACGTTAAAACGGCCCTGGAACAAGGGGAACATTAAGGAAATTCGTTCAAACAAAGACATGGGATAAAGTTATAGTAATGACTTATTGTTTGGTTTGTATGTTGAGAGCTTCTTTTGTGTGTGAACATGCATACTACATTAGCAATAATATCCCCTGTTGATGCAACAACCCAAGCCAATTCCTAGGAATGTTGACTTGCCAAATGAATACGTGTGTGGGAGAAATAAGGTTAAAAGGTCTACCACTTGGTGGTATGTGTGTTTGACTAACGTTTGCTACTTGTGTCCCCTTGTAATGTTTGCATTCATGCATCTTGCATACACATGTCACAGCATGCTAACCCTTTGTTTTGCAGTAACATGAATCCTCCTAAAAACACCATGAATGACATGCACTTCCAAGCAATTTGGAATTTAATCCAAACTTAGTTTCGAAAGGCTGTACAAGAGGAAAGACAATAGGGAAACATGCTAGATGCACCATTGCCTGGGAGACCATTACCTTTGGATTTTAAGATGCCCATGATGGAGAAATATGATGGCTCAACAGACCTAAGGCTCCACCTCATGCAAGTTGACATCATGCTACAAGCAATACTCCTGTCACTTGCCTAAATAGTTAGAGCATTTCCACTAACCTTGGAAGGGCGACTATGGTCTGGTATCAGATGCTTTCATTTAGAATCAAGGATGATATATAGCTCCTTTGGGCTGCCTTCAAGGAGCACTTCCTCCCAAAGACAGGTGAAGTGGTCCCACCAGTGCCACAAACTACTCCTGTTATTGACTTGTCCCTGCTGTGATAACACCGCAATGGGGACCCAATGCTTCAAAATACTGCAGATAATATGTATGCTTAGGGCATGATGTTGACCACTGTGGCCTGCTGAAGGAAACCCTACACACTATTATCACTAGGGATGGCTTAGAGGAGAGAGAGCCAGGGAAATTCTATCGACCAAATACCCCTAAGAGGAAAGCTATTCCCAATTCAACTTACTTCAAGAAAGCGTTCGGGGATCTACTCTAAATCTGTTTGATAAGATGATCACTAAAGGACTGCTTCATTTGGAAAAACATACTAGGCCTCTTCCTGACATAGATACTCCTTACTGCTAGTATCACTGCTGCAATGGGCACTATTTAGAGGAATGTATGTCCTTTGTGCATGAGTTTCAGAAGCTGGTATAGAAAGGGATCATCGTTGATGTAGGAGAAAGAATGTGGGGGTTCACTGATGAATAGACCATGATAGACGAGGTCCAACCACCTCTAGAAGACCCAGGGAGGATAGCATTCATAGAAGATGAAAACTGGTGGATAAGGGATTATTTGATTTGACACCACCTTAATTAATGCAATGCTTGTACTGATCTAGTTCATGAAGGAACAATGGGAAAAAAATGCTTAGAGAAAGGCAGTTAGAAGATATAGATATTTGAAGCATTATCTAGGACCAAGGGCTAAATAGATAGTAGATTTAGGAAGTCTTCTTTCATTTGATTACCTTTGTTATTCAAACTTTTATTTTAGCATGTTTTGATCAGTTTTAATAATACAATAAAAGCCCTTGTCTTTTTATCTACTGATTTTTTTTCTTTCTAAGGTTAATGATATGAATGCCAATTTCGCTTACTTGTGTGATGTTTTACCAGATGGCACTATGCATTACATAGATTATACCATAAGCATTTTTTACATTAATTCTGTGCAAACACATTCTATTAACATTGGCTCAAAAGAACAACCAAAGGAAATAACTCTTGCATCTGATATTATTGCTAATGAAAGAGAAAATTTCAAAAAAATATTAAATAAAAGAAAAGGTATATTTGCACGGACAAATGATGACATGCCAGGTATTGACAAAAGCATCGCCGAACATCGTATTCCCATAGATACAACTAAGAAGCCAGTCTAGCAGAAGCTTCGTAAACTTAGAGCAGAGTGGGCCAAACTCATCAAAGAAGAAATTGAGAAGCAGATCAAGGCTAGATTCTTGGAAGTTGTCAGTTATCCAGAATGGCTAGCCAATACTATTCCAATCACAAAGAAAGACAGAATGGTCTAGATGTGTGTAGACTACAAGGATCTAAATAAAGCTTCACTAAAGGATGATTTTCCCTTGCCTTTTATCAATGTTCTGATTGATAGTGCAGCTGCAAGCACCATGTATTTCTTTATGGACGGCTTCACCGGCTATAATTAGATAATGATGGCACTCATAGACAAGATCAAGACAACTTTCATCACAAAATGGGGTGTTTACTGCTATAACAAGGAAGTTGGACTTCAAGGTCACCAACAACATGGCTGAATACGAGACATGCATCTTTGTTTGGAAGCAACCATTGCAGCAGGAGCAAAGAACCTCGCTGTCTATGGAGATTCAATGCTCATCATTAATCAAGCCTCAGAAAACTGGGAAGTCAAAGACGAGAAGCTGAAACCTTATGAAGAGTACATTCAGATGCTCACATTGAGTATTTCTAATTGTACCTTTGCACATCTGCCAAGGGAAGAAAATCAAATGGCAGATGTACTGGCAACATTAGCATCCATGTGGGACAATCCTAGAGATGTAGCTATGAGACCTCTAGTGATGTGTAGAGCCAGAATTCCCTACTACCAAGGTGAACGGGTAATGATTATGAATGGACCCAAAGAGAAGCCATGGTTTTATGAAATTCTAAAAATCCTTGAAAAACAGGAATATCCAGAAGGAGCTAATGGGGATAGAAGCATGCCTTGAGGGTCAGCTCAAGAAGCTACACTTATCATGAGGGTATACTTTACAGATGAGCTTTAAATGGAATACTGCTTCGGTGCCTGGACCAATATGAGGCAGAAGAAGTCATGAAGGAGATCCATGCAGGAGTATGTGGTCCCCACATGAGTGGGCATACCTTGGCAAAGAAGATAGTCCGGTAAGGGTACTACTGGGACAAGATGGATAGAGATTGCATGAAGATGGTTAGAAAGTGTCGTGAATGTTAGTTGCATAGAGATCGGATTCACTTGCCACCAACAAAACTGCACAATTTAACATCTCCTTGGCTGTTTTTAGCTTAGGGGATAGATTTCATTAGAGAGATAAGGCTGACAGCCTCCAATGGCCATAAATATATTATTATGGCTATTGAATACTTTTTAAGATATGTGGAAGCGATCTCATTGCCAACGGTCATAGCCAAGGGCTTGGTTGTCTTCATCAATAAAGAAGCTCATTAACAGGTTTGGGAAGCCACATCATATCGCCTCAGACAATGGTGTGCAATTCCAAGGGGAAACTGTAGATTTGTTAGAAAGGGAAGGTATTGAACATTATAAGTTCTCACCATACAGACCACAAGCCAACGGGGCAGTTGAAGCAGCTAACAAGACAATCAAGAAGATCTTGGCCAAAATGGTAATGACTTACAAGGATTGGGCATACAAACTACCTTTTTCACTCATGGGCTACAACACAACCATGCAAAGTGCAACATGAGAAACACTATATTCTCTAGTGTTTGGAGGTGAAGCAATAATGTCAATTGAGTCCCAGATACTATCACTGAGAGTAGCACTAGAAGCTCAGATTCCTGAAGCAGAATGGGCTGAAGTAAGATACAAGCAACTGTTGTCCTTAGAAGAAAGGAGGAAGAAAGCTCTTTACCACACTCAGGTGTATCAATAGAGAATAGCAAGGGCTTTCACCAAAGGGGTTAAAGTCATACCAATCAAGGAAGGAGATTGGGTGCTGAAACAAGCCAGGCCCATTATATTTAATCCTAAAGGGAAATTCAAGCCAAACTGGGAAGACCCATATCTGGTTAAGAAGATCATGTCTAAGAGAGCTGTGAAGATTTCAAATCTGGAAAGGAATGAGTTTGAGCTACCCATCAACTTGGATTGCCTTAAGAAATACTACCTTTAGAAAAATATACAAAATAATGATCTTGATGAGTTGAAAACCCGTCAGGGTAGCTTATGCAAAATAAGGGAGAGAGTGAAAACCTCGCAAAGAGGTTTTCAAGGAAAAAATTAGGGCAAAAAGCTTGCTAGGGTGGAAACCTCACAAAGAGGCAGTCTAGGCCAAAATTAAGACAATGAGAGAAGAAAGTAAGGAAGCAGTAATATTAAAAATATAAGTTAAAGGAAGCAGTAATAATAAAAATATAAGTTAAAGTACACTTATTGTGCTAATATTAATAAAATAAACTTTGCAAAAGAAAAGTGTCAAACTTTCTTTTAGTATTTAATTATGTGTCTGCATAACTAAAAAGCTAAAACATTCACATGGACAAATGAAATGGTTATGAGACCTAATTCTTTTTGTTTTTCTTTGACCACTTGATGTTATCAAAGCTTGCATTCATTTCCTTTCTAGCATTCTCTCTTGCTCTTTTAGCATTATTTCTGTTGCTTGTAACATATGGTTCAACACCTTTGCCTTTATCATCAGACATCTTAGCCTACGAATAAAACCATGCCATAAGATCCACATGTCCATAATTTTTAACCAAGTCAACATTCGTACTTACCAAATCAACTCAGGCCTTGTACTTATCATCAGTAGCTACATGGTCCTTGGGTAAAGCTCAAATTCCTCACAAAAGATCTACTAGGCCAACGAGAATGGATTTCCCTTAAGAAGAAAGAAGTGACAGCATAAGGAGTAAAGGTGGGAACAAGATGTAAAACTCTTTGAACCATACCATACTGCCTACAGACTCTGGATGGAGTGTAGAAGGTCACAGTACCGAAGCTAGCAATCTGCACACAACTATCTATAACAAAGGTGGTGATGAAGCTCAATTTCCACCATGGACAATGCCAACAAATCAACTCTTCATTCCTGGATAAGAGAAAGTTAGTCCAGCCGCCTGTGATCTCTAATGCAACACACTCAGCCTTAGTCAAGACATGTCCTCTAGATTGGAATTGTCGAGGCCTGTAAGTCATAGGATTTGATGGGGGCATCAAAATGCCTAGCTTTTCCTTTAGCTAGATTTGATAAAGCATATGACTGGGTCATTCAAGCTTCAAACATAAGAAAACATGAAAACGTGACAAAATAAGCATACCTGGAGAAGCAGTAGGCTACCTCGAAGGTGTTAAGTATGCTTGACAGAGTCCAATCCGACAATGATTTCAGCCAAGATGATGGGAAAGGGGTTAGAAGGAATGAAGGTTGGTATAATACTAGGAGTATTGGGTAAAGAATCACACTCTGAGAATCGATAAGTCCGATCCTTGAATCTCTGTATTCAATGCACCTTTTGTATTCTTAAGAGGAATCGAGGTGTACACCTTGTAAGACATTCCCGATGTCGGTACGGGTAGCGACTACCACTTTAGCCCCGTAGTTGAACACATGGTGCCGCAGTTGCTAGTCATGGCTCAGGCTTTGAGGTAAAACCTCCTTGTCTGCACCGGCTCAGTCTCACTATCACATAGGGTAACTATCCCGCTGACTTAGCTTTTCCTTTTCACACACACATTTCTCACACGTCTCAGCGCCTTTCTCAAGAATTCAACATCATGCACATGCTCAAACACAATTCCAACAATTCATGCACTTCAATCAAATACAAACAAGTCTATCAAAGCAACTCAACCAATATCTCATGATCAAATATCCTCTCTAAAATTCCATAACTCAAAAATAATTCCATTACCCAATTCATCAACAATTCATTCATTACAATTCAATACAATTAAGATAAATCACCCAATAATTAGAATTATATCAAATATGTATAAATAGTTCAAGTAAGCTATTTACCTACTGAATACCATAATAATCAAATTTACCTATTTATATTTCACACAACAATTAAATATTAACATTCAACATGCAAAACTCAATAATCCATGGGTACAACCGGGGTACCCTCACACACACAAAATAACTTATTTCCTCACCTGACTAGCGAATATATTCCATTCCCTCCAATCATGTTGCTCTTTAGCCAAAAGCTATAAGAATTCATGTTCAACATAGTTTTTACTAATTTTTGGAACACAGTTATTATTCAAATTATTTATTTAAAAACACTGCTAAAATTATATAAAAAGGCTTTTAGAGATTACCAAAAAATAATCTGTAGATTTCAATTTCATAATTGAAATCATCATGAAAATTGAGTCTAATGACATATCTAGTCAAATAAACAGTACTGTGAAGAGTAAATGTGGGGCCCACAGGTGGGGTCCGCTTGTGGTGTGGGGTCCACACTAGGGTCCACTTTTGGGGCCCACTGGTGGAGCCCGCCAAGTCACCGATACAAATGGTGTCATAATTAAATTTTGAAAATACCATCGAACTCCTCTCAAGCTCTAGATTATAGATATCTAATCAGTTGTATAAAATAATAATTGAATTTAACAGAAAATGAGAAAATCTATTTTGAATTTCTTACTTCAGATCTGTAAATTCTACCAAGAAAACCCTATCAATTTACCACTTAAAATGAAGGTTGAGAGACCACGAATCCATAGACACCAAAATCATTTGATTCTAACTCCATATGTGAGAGTTATGAGAGTTAGAAATTTGAGAGAAATTTTTTTATATATAAAAGAAAGAGGCGAGGCAGATCTCTGCCTCTCTTTCACACACACACACACCCACAGACACACACCTATATATATATATACATATCTGTGTGTGTGTGTGTGTGTGTATATATATATATGTATGTATGTATATTTACATATGTATGTATATGTATACCTATATATGTATATATATATATATTTACATATATATATATATACATATGTGTATACATATATGTGTGTGTGTGTGTCTATATATATATATATATATATATATATATATATATATATATATACACACATATAAATAGGTGTACACATTTCATATATATATATTTATATATGTATGTATGTATGTATAGGTGTCCACACACACACACACATATATATATGAAAGAGACAATAGATAAATATTTAATATGCTCTGATACCAATGTTGAGGGGGTGATCCCTACTAGATTTGTTACCGGTTCTAGTTACCTTCTTGTAATATTATTACTACTGGATGTATTATTACTACTGGATGTATTATTATTACTTATATTATTGTTTGTTGTATTCATATCTGTTCTTATTGTATGTTGTAAGTAATCTATCATTACTGTATATAAACCTTGTCTTATATTAAAATCTTTACAATTACATAAGTCTGTCATTATAATTGGTTGGTGATCAATAAAACCATGTTTTTGTAAATCTCTCATGTCATCTATTATATATTTGTGGTGTTCATTATGATTAATTATTTCTATGTTTCTATTTTCAATCATTTCTTGTACAAAGGATATTCTTTTATTTATTCTAGAAAAATCATATATGTTTAAATTGTCACAAATTTTTTCTTCAATTGTTTCACTACTCATCTTTTTTGTATTTTATAAATGTAATTTAGTATTGATCTTGCTAATCCAATTCTATATTCACTTTCATAACATGTGCAATATTCTTCTACTTATGAGCTTTGTGTTTCATCATGTTCTAAATCTTCTTCTATCGTACTATGTAATTTGTTATGAGATTCTATTTCTGTTGTTATTATTTTGTTTAATCCTTCTTCTATTGTATCTCTTGTTTTGTTGTTAGATAGATCTACATATGTTATAAATTGTGAGAAATGTTTGACATTAATATTATAATTTGAACTACTACTATTGTTTTGATTCATTGTGGTGGATAAAACTGTAATAAACTCTGAGGTATTTGATGATATGGATGTCTATCTGCATGTAACATTGTTATCCAAAAATGTACTATTTCTTTTAATGTTTTTAATATCATATTTTGTCTAGCTACTGTTCCTGATATTGGATATTGAAATAATTCACATATTTCTCCTTCATTTTCTTCTGTATGGATTCTAATGTGGTTGTTGTAGATTAAATCAAGTTCAATGTTTAAAAGTGATTCAAATCTGTATAACTGATACATATTTGTAAGATCAATGTTTCTAATATTAAATGCTACCAAAGCTATGTCATTATTTGTATTCATACTTTCAGCTATTCTATGTAACATTCCTTCTGTATTTCTATATATGTTTTCATTATTATTATTATTATTATTATTATTATTATTATTATTATTATTATTATTATTATTATTATTATTATTATTATTATTATTATTATTATTATTATTATTATTATTATCTCTGTTCATTTTTAAATGTTATAATGATTTTAAAGATTTCTTTATAAATTTTAAAGTTCTAGAACTGTTATAAGGCTTCTGGAATAATAACCATTTATTTATCTTTTATAATCCAAGTTTCCTTCTTTTAAGAAAAAAATTACTTTATTTAAACTATTTAATACCATTGAGAGCTTCCTCACCAATCTTCCCTCATCAGCAATCTCTTTTCAACAGAATTAAGCTGGAAAACGGTACTACATGTCTGTTGGATATCCCTCAATGATTTTAAAAGTTTAATTAATAACGTTTGCAATAAAAGAAGATAAGAAGGATATAATAGATAAATATTTGTTTATTATAACATAAATATGCCTTTACAATAGTTCTAGAGTAGTAAACTACTCCATAAAAAGAAAAGAAAAACACACTTATAAACAATCTATATGAACTACTATGAACAAGATGAAGAGTTCTTACAAATAGAAAGATGAGGTTTGTAAGAAAGTCTGAAGGCTTATTTGAGAGGATCCTATATGAGGCAACTCAATTGCAATTCAGAGGTATTTCTGAATGAATGAGCTACTCATCTATTTATACAAGAAGTTGGAAAGAAAGAAAGAAATGTGTGGATGAGAAAGGAGTGAGTTGTCAATCGTCTGTGGTCTGCTTTTTTGTTGGTGCTTGCTTTAATTATTGTGCTGCTGAGTAATCTACTTTTATCAGATAAGTTGCTTTAGCTATTGACTTCATTTATTACTGAGAATCTGTTTATCTGTTGAAGTGGATCTGCTTTTTCTACTATTGAATGTGTCGTCTGTCTTTATCTGCTTTATTGTCATTATTTGTTGAGAATCTTTATCTGCTAGCTGTCTTCTTTTTGTTGTCAGTTGGTTTGTGGTCCATACTTTAAATTTAGCTGCGGCCTTTTGAAAGATGCCTCTGAGCTGTAAAACTGTTGATGCAGAATATTATTCTTTTACATCTTCTTCTTCTTTTTGCTTGAGTTCATATTCTCTTGCATCTTCAAGATGTTTCTGGTTTTTTGTTGGAATTTGGAAGGGAATATGTTGAATATCCTCCCAATAATTTTGTGATAAAAATATTTTTATTCTATCATTTTGATAAACAAGATGGTAATCAGGATATAATGTAGAAAAAAGATCTTGTGTTTGTACAAGGTCTCTGTATTTATTAATTTGTTCATGGATGTCTAAGGGGCATTCCCAAGGTTCAATCATTTCTTTAAGGAATTCAAAGAAAGAATTGTCTGCTGTGGATATATATATATATGATAATAATTAGGTGTTGGGGGTTCTATTTCTGGTTCTTGAATTGATGTTTGTATTTCTAGGCATAAATTTTGTTTAATATGTTTATATATATATCTTATACAGTCTCCTATTGGAGAATTAAAATAACTTGCTTGTTCTTCTGAGGAAAATAAGACTTTATTTAAGACTCCTATTTCTAGACACCATTGTACATCTGGTTCTAAGACTCCAAAATGTTTATAATATTGTAAGCCTTTTGTTTGTGTTAAACTAGAGAACTCAGCTAATATAATATCGACTTTAAAGAACCTAACATTAGACTGACAGGGTGTCACGACCCAAACCCAGGGTACATGACCGGCGTCAGGGAACGGGAAAGCTATTCGCTACCGGAACCCGTGACTAGCCTGAAACTGATAAAACATACTTTTACATAACACCCCAGAATTATATATTCTGGTTCAACATATAAAAC
>CANYLF010426194.1:0-17030 GCA_948193215.1 Bocquillonia castaneifolia
TATTGAGTTTGAATAATATGATAAATTTTATTAGTGAGTTTGATCTAATTTTATTATAATTTTACGAGTTTGATTGAATAATTTAATTATTATTATTTTTATATGCTCATAAAAATTATTTGAGTTATAAATTTTGTTTAATATTATCAAATTCTCTTTTCTAGTTTATATAATTCTTTTGATAATTCTAATTTATATAATTAGTGAACATTAAAATTTAAAATAATATTTTAATCTTAATTTTTTATAAATCCCAAAATAATATATATATATATATATATATATATATTTTAACAAAATACTATGTAAATTTTAGGAATTTTTTATGAATTTATGGACTTTTTTAAAAAGAAAATAAGTCTTTGGACCAAATTAAATTATTTTTTGATAATTAATAAGTTTTTGGATTAAACTGCATTTTATTTTTTTTTAAATTTGGTCCCCCCACCTGTTGTTGACCTATTACACACAATTTTGTAATTTATTAGCAGGTTGACACACCATTTTGTCATTTTTAAAAGTTGAGATACCAAATTGTCATTTTTTTGATAAGTTCACACACTAAAAATATCAACTTACCGAAATAAAATACTAACATTTTCTCTATTATTAATCTCCTAATGTAGGTCCATGTAGAAAAAACTCCTAATGTTAAATCCTGTTATTTTAACCGGACGATTAAAAAAATAATTAACACAACATTTATATACATACCAAAATAGAGCTAATGGCTATGATTACACTTTAAATATAGCCATTTAAAAAATCTGCAAGGCACTCACAAAACTACCTTTAATAACTTTGTTGCTACAATTAGGCTTTTAGAAATCTGTCAAAAAAAAAAAAGAAACTATGGTATATTTGTTCTTATTGACATTAAAAATAAAAAAAAGGAAACTATAGTATATATTTTTTTTCTTATTGACATTAAAATAAAAAAGAAAGAATAAAGCTTAGCAAACAAGTGGTGGACCTGTCATAACCTTCCAATGCACGCATGGCATGTCAGCACTTTTCCCAGAAAGAAAAAAGAATTGTTCGCTGTTGAAATAGACAAAAATCTAATATTGTTCCCTCATTGATTAAGGGATAAATTGATTTAAATCATGATTAATTAAAATAAAAATATTTAATATTATAATTTTTAAAATATTTTAAAAATTTAAAATAATTATTCCACCCTTATTAATTTAAATCAATTTCATCAACATTATTATATTCATGAATCATAATTAGTATCATTATTAATATTATTACTCTAACAACAATAATAAAGATATTATATTTTTTTTGAGAAATAATAAAGATATTTTAATTAAACAGAATATTTATAATTAGTATACGATTTCCGTTTCTGGATCAGATATTTTGGATCAGAAAGTAGGGGATAGAAAACAGTAATTAAGACGAATAATAAGGTTAAATTCCGAAACGACCTTTTTTTTTAATCCTCAGAATTTTATTTTCTAACCGTAATGAACAAGTGGGATAGTGGACCCCACACTGCATAGAACGCCATAATAAAAAGCTCTCTCCTTCATTATCCCAAACCTCTTTTATAGAGAGAGAAAATATTAACCCCAACAAATTTTTTTCCAAAAAAAAAAACTAGGGTTTGACTGACGAAAGTTAAAGAAAATAAATAAATAAATAAACCAAAAAAATTAACATCCAATAGCGTGACAGCAAAATAGAAGAGAGAGTCGCAGTGAGTCAGTCACTAGTGGTGGAATCGGCGATCTCTCTTCTCTCTACAGATCCATCTTTCAATTTCACTCCGCAATTTTCGTTTTCCTTTTTCTTTTTTTTTATTAAATAAAATAAAAAAATATTTTTATAAAACCTAGAAAAAATAGAGAGAGAAAAAGAAGTGCGAAAGATAGAGGGAAACTACAGCTGTGTATGTGTGTGTTTATATGTAAATGTTATTATTATTTTTTAAACGTTGAGGGATCGGAGGGTAAAATTGGGGTTTTGTAAAAAATTGGAGGGATTTGGCCTTTTCATTTTTTTTTCTATTTCAGCTTTTTCCTGATTTTTTGTTTTTTATTTTTTTTTAATTTTGCGGGAAATTTGAAAGAAGAAGAATTTTGGAGTTGTAATTTTTGGTGTAACTGAAATTTGTATGCAATCTGGTGGTGGTGGTGGTCCCAGCCGGGTGGGTCCGGCTGGGCGTGCAGCGTCCACGTCATCTGCTGCTGCATCACCATCTTCTTCTTCCTCTGCTGTATCTACTCCTCAGTTAGGGTTCGACCAGCAACAGCAACCCCAACAGCAGCCTCAATTACCCTCTAGGCAGGTTAGTAGGGCTTTATTTATTTATCAGGTCATTTTCTTTTAGTATTTAGTGCTATGATGAGAAAATTTAGTAATAAATGTAAGATCAGTTTGGGTTTAGAGTTCAATTTTTGATCAATTAGTGATGCTTCAGCTGTAATTTCTACAGCTGTGTGAAATATAGTTGTTATTGCTGCTGTTTTTTTTTAGTAGTGTTCTTAATTGGGGTCAAATCTGATTGTTTATCTCAAATATCCAGTTTTATTATGATTGGGAATTTGATTTGTTATTTTGATGTTAGGGCTTGCTAATTGTAATTTAGAAAAGGACTTTACCAGCAACTGCATTTGGCACATATTTGTATTATTGTATACCTAGGGTTCAGTTGGTAGTTATCTAAATTCAATTGTGGGTAGTTGCTGAAGGTCGTTATTTAGAAGCTTATGTACTTTTCTTTCCTTTTGTTATTTTTAGAGAATTGAAAAGGGTGGTAGTGAGTGTGTAAAAGGTGATGTTGACCCTTTTGTTTTACATGGGTTTTATTTTATTTTATTTTTTATGTGTTTTGAGCTGTTTGTTCAGGCATTGCAGCACCAATTACTTCGAAAACCTGAAGGAAATGAAGCCCTTCTAGCTTATCAAGCTGGCGCTTTTCAAGGAGTTATAGGAGGAAGCAATTTTGCTCCATCTCAAGGTTCAATGCAAATGCCTCAACAGTCCAGAAAATTTTTTGATCCAGCTCAGCTGCAAAATACCACTCAGGATGGCCAGAATAGAAATCAAGCTCTTGACCAACAAGTTCTGAATCCAGTTCATCAGGCATACCTCCAGTTTGCTTTACAGCAACAGAAGTCAAGTCTGGCCATGCAATCGCAGCAACAAGCTAAGATGGGAATGTTGGCCCCCACCACTAGTAAGGATCAGGAAATGCGAATGGGGAATTTGAAAATGCAGGAACTCATGTCCATGCAGGCAGCTAATCAGGCTCAGGCGTCATCCTCCAAAAAATTATCTGAAAACTTTTCTCGTGGTGAAAAGCAGGTTGAGCAAGTCCAACAGCTATCCTCTGAACAGAGGAACGAGCAAAAGCCTCCAACACAAAATCCTGGTATTGGACAACTAATGCCTGCTAATGCCGTAAGGCCTATGCAGACACCACAGGCTCAGCAAAGCATCCAAAACATAACAAACAACCAGCTTGCAATGGCTCAGTTGCAAGCAATGCAGGCATGGGCACTCGAACACAATATTGATCTGTCACTCCCTGCAAATGCAAGCTTGATGGCACAGCTCATTCCACTCATGCAGTCGAGGATGGCTGCTCAGCAAAAGGCTAGTGAAAGCAGTGCAGGTGCACAGGCTTCATCTGTTCCTGTGTCTGTGTCAAAGCATCAGGTTACTTCTCCACCTATTCCTAGTGAGAGTTCTCCACATGCTAATTCCTCTAGTGATGTCTCTGGGCAGTCTGGCCCTCCTAAGGCAAGGCATTCTGGTCCTTTTGGCCCAAGTTCCAGTGCTGGTGTGATGAATAACACCAACCATGCAGCTCAACAGCTTGCTTTTCAGAGCAGAGAGAACCAGGCTCCTCCTAGATCTGGGGTTGTACTTGGAAATGGCATGCATCCTATGCATCCGCCTCAGTCATCTGCAACTATGAACCAAGTTGCAGATCAAAGTTTGCCTGCAAAAAATATTATAAATACCCCAGAAACCTTACAAATGCAGCATCTCAAGCAACTGAGTCGCTCTTCTCCTCAATCTGCTGGTCCTTCTAACGACGGAGTCTCAAACAATCACATCCCATCACAGGGGGCACCTTCTCCCCAGATGGCACCGCTGCGTGGTGGTTTCACCAAACAGCAATTACATGTTCTTAAAGCACAAATACTGGCATTCAGACGGCTGAAGGTATGAATTTCTGTCTTTCAAGTTCTTTTTGTTCTTTCTGTCACATTTTCTTCACTAAGCAACATTTGAAGACTTCAGATGACTAAAAGAGTGCTGACATGACTATTTTGGTACCTTCTTCTTCATGTGACAGAAAGGAGAAGGTACACTACCACAAGAACTTCTTCGAGCTATTGTTCCTCCACCCCTTGAGTTGCAATCGCAGCAGCAATTTCTTCCTGCAGGAGGAAATAATCAAGACAGATCTAATGGGAAAATTTCTGATGAACAAGCAAGGCATCAGGAGTCTAATGAGAATTCTCAGGCAATGCCATCTGTGAATATTGCCAAAGAGGAAGTTGTGGCTGCAGATGAGAAAGCAACTGTCCCAGCAAGTAGTGTGCAATGTGCAACAGCTTTGATGAAGGAGCCTATGACCTCAGTGTCTGCTGGAAAAGAAGAACAGCCAAATGCTATGTTTTCTGTTAAGGCAGATCAGGAGGTGGAACGAAGTCTTCAGAAAGCTCCTGTTAGAAGTGATGTTACAGCTGACAGGGGTAAAGCTGTTGCACCTCAGTTTCCTGTGTCTGATAGCATGCAAGCTAAGAAACCTGCACAAACAAGCCCCGCACCTCAGCCAAAGGAAGTTGGCTCTTCTAGAAAGTATCATGGACCACTTTTTGATTTTCCCTTTTTTACTAGGAAGCATGATTCCATTGGGTCTTCAGGGATGATTAATGCTAATAATAATTTAACACTGGCATATGATGTCAAAGATCTTCTTTTTGAGGAAGGTGCGGAAGTTCTTAACAAGAAGAGGTCAGAAAATCTAAAGAAAATCAACGGTTTGCTGGCTGTAAATTTAGAGAGGAAAAGGATTAGACCAGATCTTGTTTTACGGTTACAAATCGAAGAGAAAAAGCTTAGGCTTCTAGATTTACAGGCACGATTAAGGGACGAAGTTGATCAGCAGCAGCAGGAGATAATGGCAATGCCTGACAGGCCATATCGAAAATTTGTTCGCTTATGTGAGCGTCAACGGATGGAGCAAGCAAGGCAAGTACAAGCCTCTCAAAAAGCTATGAGAGATAAACAATTGAAATCCATCTTCCAGTGGCGGAAGAAGCTTCTTGAGGCTCATTGGAGTATCCGTGATGCACGAACTGCCCGAAACAGAGGAGTTGCCAAATACCATGAGAGAATGTTGAGAGAGTTCTCAAAGAGAAAGGATGATGACCGGAATAAAAGAATGGAGGCATTGAAGAACAATGATGTTGAAAGATACAGGGAAATGCTGTTGGAGCAGCAAACTAGCATTGATGGTGATGCTTCCGAAAGATATTCTGTTCTCTCATCATTTTTAACTCAAACAGAAGAGTATCTTCATAAACTGGGAAGCCAGATAACTGCTGCCAAGAATCAGCAGGAAGTAGAGGAGGCAGCAAATGCTGCAGCAGCAGCAGCACGACTGCAGGCATGCTTTGTGCAACTTTCCTTTCCACCTGCATATTTCCCTCTCTCTCACTCTCTATTCAGTAGCAGCATCTAACTAGTTATTGGTTCTTCAACAGTTGATTCTTGTTATTTATCTGTGAACCAAAAGTTTTCCTTTTTTGTTTCTCTGTTTTCCATGCGATGAATCATGAATGGTTTGAGATTTACTTATCTGTTTATTGTTCTATTTGCTAATAAAGGGTTTGTCAGAGGAAGAAGTAAGGGTAGCAGCAGCTTGTGCTGGAGAGGAAGTAATGATAAGAAATAGATTTTTAGAAATGAATGCACCCAAGGATAGTTCATCTGTTAGCAAGTAAGTTATTTATCTGATTTTTTATGCTTTATATTTTCTTTGTTTTAAGAGATGAATTACTCTCCGTTTCTGTCATTAAGTGCTAATGGGTTGCTTGACTGGCTTATCCCAGTGGAAATTGTGTAGTTTGATGTATTTAAAAATCCATGTTGGATTTGCACCAAGTCGACTGTACAGATTTAATGTTCTTTGACATTTTTCTCCTTACAAAATCCATTCATTCATTATTCTAATAGGTCGTCTTAATAATTTTTAATTTTCTTGTTCATTGTGTTTGTCACCAGATACTACAGCCTTGCACATGCTGTCAATGAGAGGATTTTTAGGCAGCCATCCATGTTACGAGCAGGAACTTTGCGAGATTATCAGCTTGTAGGTTGCTAAAATTGAGTTACTTCCAATTTTTTTACTTTCTAATGATATTCTGTTGAAAGTTCTTTTCTAAGCTACTTGCTACTGTATGCATTTTGTTAACTTCAGGTGGGGTTGCAGTGGATGCTTTCTTTGTATAACAACAAATTGAATGGTATCTTAGCAGATGAGATGGGTCTTGGAAAGACTGTACAGGTAACTTTCTGTTGCTTTGTACTTTTTGCTTCTAGAAAAACTGGTTGTGTATCTTTTCAGAATAATATATGTATCACATAATGCACGATTTTTTTCATTTCATACATTTGTGGATGTTTTTTTTTTCCTGTGCAGGTGATGGCATTGATTGCTTATCTGATGGAATTTAAAGGAAACTATGGTCCACATCTTATAATTGTTCCTAATGCTGTTTTAGTAAATTGGAAGGTATGTTATTTTTTTGGTTCTACTTTGTGGGTTGTTATTTTTCTATTGTTGTCTACCATGTCTAATTGAGTTTATGCTGCAGAGTGAGTTGCATAACTGGCTGCCATCTGTGTCATGCATTTACTATGTTGGCAACAAAGATCAACGGTCAAAATTATTTTCTCAAGTAAGAAAAACACACATACTGGTTATTTGATCTTTGCTTCTTTCTTAGGGACTGCTGAAGTTTCTTTTACGTTTTCCCTGTAGGAGGTTTCTGCCATGAAATTTAATGTTCTTGTGACAACTTATGAATTTATAATGTATGATCGGTCAAAACTTTCTAAAGTGGATTGGAAGTATATCATAATTGATGAAGCACAGAGAATGAAAGACAGAGAATCAGTTTTAGCCCGTGATCTTGACAGATATCGGTGCCAGAGGCGCTTACTTCTTACAGGGACACCGTTACAGGTCTGTTTAACAGCCCTTTAGCACACAGTAACAGAGTACATGTTTGGGCGTTATGAAACTTTAGTTAAATTGTGCGATATCCAGTCTTGGCTAGGCAGTTGCCATTTCTTTTATCACCTGAACTAATTTTATTTGTTCAATTGATCAAAAAACTGCTGTTACGTCATACATGTTTGGATATATGGGATCTGTTGGGCTTTATAAAAGATGTCTATAAGTCATGAATTATGAGCTTGGCTCATGTACTCCTCTTTATTAAATTTAAAGCATGGGCAATACCACCATGTCTTGGAAAAATGATTGGAAGCACACAGTAGTAGCTAATAGTATTTATTCATGAATCCAAAGTCTTGTTGCATCTTGTGTGTGCTAGGTGAGCTCACAAGAACTTTCACCAGTCTCATATCATATTTATCTGAGGCCATCTTTTATGCTGTGGTGGTATGATTGTGTTATAGGATGTGATATTTGCATTTTGCATTACATCTCATAGCCATATAGTGTTGAACTAGACAATAATACTTGCCTGTCATTACTAGTTATGTTGAATCTAGTTTCGTCAATCTGCTTGCTCAACAGAAATAATTTGTGGTTGGTGCTTTTCTTATGGAAGTTGAAGCAGATACAATTTTGTGCTTATGAGGTGGATGCAGTATGCGGATGGGGATGATGTAGTTAATTTATTACACTCCTGAGAATGCTTGTAATAATACCATAATAAGAAAACTTGAGGCATAGATTTGGTGTTTTAACGTCCTGAACGGGCATAAATTTGATATTTTAGTATCCTGCCCAACGGAATTGTCATTATTAATTGGAATTGTCATTATTAATTTGGAAAGAGAAGTTCACTCAAGATATGATTTTAATGTGGGTTGAATTTTGCCATGCAGAATGATTTGAAGGAGCTTTGGTCTCTTTTAAATCTACTTCTACCAGAAGTTTTTGACAATCGGAAAGCATTTCATGATTGGTTCTCAAAACCCTTTCAAAAGGAAGGTCCTACACATGATGCAGAGGATGAATGGCTGGAAACTGAGAAGAAGGTCATCATTATTCACCGACTACATCAAATTCTGGAGCCTTTTATGCTCAGGCGTCGTGTTGAAGATGTGGAAGGTTCACTGCCAGCCAAGGTAAAGATTGGTGCTGTTGCAGTTGATCTTGATCATCTCATTCTCTCTAGTTGATTCTAATATTAGGAATACATTGTAGGATTCCATTGTTTTGAGATGTAGAATGTCTGCTATTCAAAGTGCCATATATGATTGGATCAAATCTACCGGTACCATTCGAGTTGATCCTGAAGATGAGAAGCGCAGAGTTCAAAAAAATCCAAATTACCAGCCTAAGGGGTACAAAACCTTGAATAACAGATGTATGGAGCTGCGGAAAACTTGTAATCATCCTTTGCTCAATTATCCATATTTTAATGACTTTTCCAAGGATTTCATTGTTAGATCTTGTGGGAAATTATGGATTCTGGATAGGATCCTTATAAAACTTCAAAGAACAGGGCATCATGTTCTCCTCTTTAGTACCATGACTAAGCTCCTTGATATAGTGGAGGAGTATTTGCAGTGGAGACGATTGATCTACAGAAGAATTGATGGAACAACCAGCCTGGAAGACCGTGAATCAGCTATTGTGGACTTTAACAGCCCTAATTCAGATTGCTTTATTTTCTTGCTCAGTATTCGTGCAGCTGGAAGGGGTCTTAATCTACAAACTGCTGACACGGTTATCATATATGATCCGGATCCTAATCCTAAAAATGAAGAGCAGGCAGTGGCTAGAGCCCACCGAATTGGACAGATTAGGGAAGTGAAAGTCATTTATATGGAAGCAGTTGTTGATAAAATTTCTAGCCATCAGAAAGAAGATGAAATAAGGAGTGGGGGTACACTTGATCTAGAAGATGACCTTGCGGGGAAGGATCGATACATGGGGTCTATTGAGAGCCTCATAAGGAATAATATTCAACAATATAAGATTGATATGGCTGATGAGGTTATTAATGCTGGCCGGTTTGACCAAAGAACCACACATGAAGAGAGACGGATGACTTTGGAGACATTATTACATGATGAAGAAAGATATTCAGAAACTGTCCATAATGTTCCATCACTCCAGGAAGTAAATCGCATGATAGCCAGGAGTGAAGATGAAGTTGAATTATTTGATCAGATGGATGAAGAGTTGGACTGGACCGAGGAGATGACAAGCTATGATCAGATACCTAAGTGGCTCCGTGCCAGTACTAGAGATGTGAGTGCTGCAATTGCTAATTTATCGAAAAAACCATCAAAAACTATCTTGTTTGCTAGTGGCATGGAATCCAGTGAAATGGAAAATGAAAGGAAAAGGGGGCGACCAAAGGGGAAAAAGTCTCCTAATTACAAGGAAGTTGATGATGACAATGGGGAATACTCAGAGGCCAGTTCTGATGAGCGAAATGGATATTCTGCACATGAAGAAGAAGGAGAAATTCGAGAATTTGAAGATGATGAATCTAGTGGTGCTGTTGGGGCACCTCCCATCAATAAGGACCAGTCAGAAGATGATGGTCCAGCATTTGATGGTGGATATGAGTATCCCCGGGCTTCGGCAAGTGCTAGAAATAATCATGCACTAGAAGAACCTGGTTCTTCTGGATCTTCTTCTGATAACCGAAGAATGACAAGAATGGTTTCTCCTGTTTCTTCACAAAAATTTGGGTCCTTGTCTGCATTAGATGCTAGACCAGGTTCTATTTCTAAAAGGCTGGTAGGTTTCTTCTCTGTACTTAGCTGTGTTATCGAGTTGTTTGGATTTTGTTATCTATTCGCTTTAACATTTTTTTTCCTTTTCCAGCCAGATGAATTGGAGGAAGGGGAAATTGCAGTATCAGGAGATTCTCATCAAGATCACCAGCAATCTGGAAGTTGGATTCATGATCGTGAAGAAGGTGAAGATGAACAAGTCTTACAACCTAAGATAAAACGAAAACGGAGTATTCGGCTTCGGCCCCGCCATACCATGGAAAGGGCAGATGAGAAGTCTGGTGAGGGACAACGTGGAGATTCATGCTTGTTGTCATTCCAAGCAGATCATAAATATCAAGCACAGTTGAGGACTGATGCTGAAATGAAAACATTTGTAGAGCCTAATACTTCCAGGCATGATCAGAGTGACTCCTCCAAAAGCAGGAAGAACTTACCATCAAGGAGAATAGTTAATGCATCAAAATTGCATCCTTCACCTAAATCTAGCAGATTAACTGTGCAGGCTGCTCCTGCAGAAGATGCTGCTGAACATTCCAGAGAAAGTTGGGATGGCAAAGTTGCAAATGCTTGTGGGGGTTCAGTGCTGGACTCTAAGATGTCAGATGTCATTCAGAGAAGGGTATGTATTGTTGTATTGTGAATGTAGTTTGGTGATCCTACATAATTGTTTATATTATTGCTCTCTGATTTGCTCTCAGAACCAAAGTGTGATTCAGATGGTCATAGCTACTGAAATTAGGCTGGAAATTGGATGAGATTGGGCCATTTGAATTTGCCTATTGATTATATGTTAGGACCCGGTGCTTCCTCTTCTTTTGTGTGTGCGTGCGCACACGTTTTCATGTGTGTGTTATATATGTTTAGGTTTGGTGTTGATTCAGTTGGGCTTTTTTTTTCCAACCCTGATTCATTCTGAATAGCAGGTGTTGCTCCATCAGTCTCCCTACACTCTTTCTGCATTTTATTGCTTTTAACTTGTCACTTGGAGAATGTTGTTATTGAAAGGAAACATTTCCCTCTTGTATTTTATCAGTTGCATTTCATTTTTCTTTGCCTAATGATGTACAGATAGTGTTTGAATCACTAAGATATGCTTGTACATCACATCAATAGAAGGGATAATGTATATGAATTGTTGAGGTACTTCTGAGACAGCCAAGTTCAGTCTGGTTTTCTGATAGGCATTCTTCCACGGTCAAGCTCGCCTTGCATTCCTCTCTTAACTTCACCATATTTACCTCGAAGTTCTTGTTTTTGCAGTGTAAAAACGTTGTTAGCAAGCTCCAACGAAAGATAGACAAAGAAGGTCAACAAATTGTGCCTCTCCTCACTGATTTGTGGAAGAAGATTGAAAATTCTGGTTACGGGAATGCTGCTGGCAATAATCTTTTGGATTTGCGGAAAATTGAAATGCGTGTAGACAGATCAGAGTACAATGGAGTGATGGAGCTTGTGGTTGACATTCAATTTATGTTAAAGAGTGCATTGCAATTCTATGGTTTCTCATATGAGGTAAGATTACTGTTTAACTCATTCTTTAGATCCCGTTGAGAATTTTTTTTTGTTATTGTTCTTTGGGGAATGCTACCGAAGTTGTTTCTGGAAGCAACTATTCACAAGCATGGTTAAACTTTTCTAAGCTTCTTATATAGGTCTCTGGTTGATCTCATTTAAAACTTCTCCTGACTGAAAATTGTGACACAATTTAAAATTTCTGCTGTGTCAAGAACTTAGCAGTCAAATATACACTTGTGTCCATCTTATGTTAAGATAAGTTTTCCAAAATTGTACCAGGAATGTTGCAAGCTATTTGCTAAGGTTTCTTTTCTTGATTTAGCCAATTTCTTTCTTAAAGTAGTTGTGGTTTCTGCTAAATCTTAATTTGTTTTAATGCCTATAGCTTCTTGGCTTTTATAGCGAGTTCCAAATTTATTTCACTTGTACTGCCTCAATCAACATTCAACATTTTCACAATGGTCACCAGCTCACCATTAAAATTGTCCGACTTTTCATCTAGTACATCCATGAATCATCATTGGCTTTATGCACCTTTTTTTGGTACTTGTGGACCCATTGGGGAACCTTCAATAATGGTTGGAATCTCAAGGTATATTTATGACATGCAGGTTAGATCTGAAGCAAGAAAAGTACATGATCTATTTTTTGACATCTTGAAGATTGCATTCCCAGACACAGATTTCCGAGAAGCCAGAAATGCTCTCTCTTTCACTAATCCAATATCCGCCTCCAGTTCTGTTCCATCCCCAAGACAGGCAGGAATAGGCCAAAGCAAGAGACACAGGCTAATACATGAAGTAGAACCAGATAATAGTGCTACCCATAAGCCAATTCAGCGAGGATCAGTTCCTACTAGTGATGACACTAGAGCCAAATCCCATTTGCCCAAGGAAGGCAGGCATGGGACTGGAAGTGGTAGTAGCCGAGAACATTATCAGCAGAATGATTCTCCAGTTCATCCAGGAGAGTTGGTTATCTGCAAGAAGAAGAGAAAAGACAGGGATAAGTCGGTGGCAAAGTCAAGGACTGGATCAAGTGGCCCAGTCTCCCCACCTAGCATGGCTCGAAATATGACGAGTCCAGTTCAAGGTTCGGTCTCTAGGGAAACAAGAATGGTCCAGCAGAATTCCCATCAGCAGGGGTGGGCCAACCAACCTCAACCAGCAAATAATGGTCGTGGCAGTGGTGGTGGAAGTGTTGGTTGGGCAAATCCTGTGAAGAGGCTGAGGACAGATGCTGGTAAAAGGAGGCCAAGTCATTTATGATTTTGGGTAAAGGATAGTAGTGTATAATGGATAAAAAAAAAAGGAGAAATTGTTTCTGGTTGCTCAGGTGAGCTGAAGAGTGTATTAGTGGCCCTTTGTGGCCTGGAACAAATGCAGTTAGCCATACTGTTAATATAGTGTAGGTCATTGATCCTCCATTGTATACTAGTCCGAAATCCAATAGATATCACTTCTGCGTCCTGCAATTATACTACGTCTTTCAGCTAGTCTGCTAATCTCTTGAATTAGAGGGAGGGATATCTTTTTTTTTTTGAACGAAATACAGGGAGTGATAGAAGAATCGTATTAGCATTCCCTTGGAAAGAGAACTAGGGTAATATCTCTATGTGTTGTGTGCTAGCGTTGCACAAGTAAATTTATCACTGGAAGAGTCATAACAAAACCATAGCGTTTGGCCACTTGGAAAAAATAAACAAAGAAAGACCATCCGAAATATAACGGTGAAATTTATATCCAAATTCATGTATTTAGTATAAATGAGAATTTATTTATTACATTATTTTTTTAAAAATTTGGAATTGAACATACATAAATAAATAAATAAATGAACATTAGAATTGAACCAAACAAATTCTTAATTTGAAATTCCATTACATGAAACAATGTAAAATAACATGAAGCAATGATACATTTATTTACAGATGAAAATAAAAAGGGATTCTTGGAATTTTTTTTTCCTTTTCCTGCCCAATACATAACACTTCGTTTTGTGATCAGGGTACATCAATTTCAGAGGATAAAATAAACTGCATACCGCTATGGATCCGCCTGGCCTGCCATTTCCTCATCTTGAGAATCATATTCCTCGTCACTCACCTCCTCATCACTAGATTTTTCTTCTTTGGCAGCTCCTATGTCCTGTGGCTTCGCATATTTCTCACAGTATTCTGTTTCACGAGCCAACAAAAAAGTAGAGGTGATGTTATACTGGCATAAATTAGTAACAGAACAAAATGAGTTTCACATCCTACTAATACCTTACTAGCATCAACATTCAATAAAATTGAAATATATTTTAAATTTCTAAGTATGCTATTCGGCAATGGTACAAGGATTTTACAAATCCATCCAGTGCTCTACTTTGGTTTTCAAATTATAAAATGGCAATGAAATCAGCTGTTTTCATTGAAAAAATTGTAATCACCAAGCTGCAATTCTCAGGAAAGCAAAAGGGAACATAAAATAAAATGCCCATGATTTCCAAGATTTTAATGAATGTATGAGGATTATGCTGACTGCTCAAGGGCTACTAATCAGACCATTTGGAGATATTAAACCTCACCTTAAACCAGTTAGAGAAAGATAGCATTAAATGTCATGTTATCATGTGATCCAAGCATCTGCCTTGTGGATTAGTATAGTATTCAGATCAAGATTCAGGAAGGCAAATCAAGAAAAACGCTTACATCTGATTGAGAAAACAAATGCCATCTACTAAATTTGGCATAGTTAATCTTTTATAAATGTTTTCAAGTTAAAATCAAATTTGATAATAATCAGATTCATACTCAGAAATCCACAACTCAGGAAAAGGATAGCAACCTTTAACTTTTTGTTCATAAGCAGGCCGGTCACGCATCAGCAGAGCTGCAGCCTCTCCATTTAACGGGTCTGATGGATTAGGATACAGAAGAAGTTGTGGTAGAAATACTTCAAACACATTTACCAAATCTGGGGAAAATGAGCTTTAAATAAGTAAAGCATTATAAATCTCAAAAATTTGACTTCAATGTGCATCTCAAAAGGGCATAGGGAATATCCATACCGAACATGGGACTCCAGGTCTGATTGATAACATCTAAACAAACAGAGCCAGACCTGGAAATAATGTTCAGTAATACATCAGCTTCACAAACCATTGTTCCTTTGATGAGACATCCAAGCAAGGAACTTTTTTTCAACTTAATGTTTAATTACATACATTTCATCAACATTTGGATGGTAGATCTTATTCACAAATCCAATGGAGGGAGATTTATAAGGATAAGCATCTGGTAGCTCAACTCTTGTCCTCCACACACCTCCATGATAAGGACCTGCCACAATCCATCACATGGAAGATAAGAGTAGAAACATATCCATTTGCATTGCCAACAATAAGTCATTAAGTTGTGAAGAAGAATACAGTAAATGAAATAAGAAAAACAAGGACAGCCCAAATAAACTTTCACTCTAAGATCAAAAGGGTCTGCTTAAAACTCTAGTATCACCATGTACAAACATTTGGAGAAAATCAAACTAACTAGAAAATAATGTTCTTTAACAACTAATCTCATCAATTAAAACCTCAAGATTCTCTCTTTACACTCCAACAACTATGGATAGTCAACAACAACGAACATAACTAATCAAGAAAGCATCTTATCAAAACACCCAGAAAAATTTATTCCAAAAAAGAAAAAGAGACTTAAATCAGAAAACGATAAAAGGATGTAAAAAAGAAGAAGAAGAAGAAAGATTACTTTCATTGGGTCCATGAAAATAAACATAGAACTCTTGCATGCCATCATTGATCATCTCAACTTTATAGTCACTCATCATCCTAAAAACAAAACCAACATATACAACAATCAAAACCCACGTAAGAAACACAAAAAACAAATTTAAACTACAAAAAAAAAAAAAAAAACAAGTAAAAGAAAGAAAGAGAGATGACAATTTCATCAAGTCCATCTCTCTGCGCTTGCTTGGGGAAGACATCTTTGATATCAAAAAAAAAAAATAATTTGCGTTCTTCAAAGTTTCTTTAACTGCACTGATTCAAACGAAAAAAAAAAAACTAAAGATTTGATTTGAGAGAAAGCCACACAAGAGACGGTAAGTTTTTAGTTTTCTTGTTCAAATGATCCAAGCAACAACCTTTCAGACAATATAATAAAACCCTTTAATAATATGCTCAACCGATATATATACACACGGAGCCATCTACAGTACCCAAAGGGTACATATACCTTTCACAAATCTACCGTCAAATATTTTTATGAAACTTAAATCATTGATTCACTTTACCTATAACACAGGTAAGATTAATTAAAAATCTTTAAATCCTGAAAATAATAATTATCTTTTAAAATAAAAATAACTAGATTAAAATAAATTGTTTTAATCGATTAACTATTTATCTGAAATCAAGGTATAACAAAAATAATCAGATACTTCTATAGATTTTTGATGCAACAAAAAGTTAAGCACCAAAATAATCCAACTTATGATAAATTTGCTAATAATTTTAATATACCAGAAAAATAAGAGATGCGCTAAAAAATAGTAATAATTATATAAATATTTTGACTTTTTTACCATACAAAAAATATAAAATGCATAAAAAAATATTTAACATAAACATAAAATGATAACGATCTATGAAAAAAATAATAACTTTTCGTTTTAAACCAAGATACCAATGTTCAATAGATTTTTTGATATAAATGTAACACTACATTATTATTTGTATAGATAAAAAAATTAAATTAAACATAAAATAATGGTAATTTGCAAAAAAAAAAAAACTTTCCTTTTTGTACCAAATTAAGTACCAATTTTTAATAGAGTTTTTGGTACATATGTACCACTACACTATTATTTGCTTAGATACAAAAAAAAATTAAAATAAACGTAAAATAATGGCAATTTACAAAAAAAAAAAAACTTTCTGTTTTGTACAAAAGTGTCAATTTTTAACTTAGTTTTTTTAGTACAAATGTACTATTACATTATAATTTGCACTGATACAGAAAAAAAAATTAAAATAAACGTAAAAATAATCATAATTTATGAAAAAAATTAATAACTTTCCGTTTTATACCATAGTGCCAAATGTTAATAGAGTTTTTGGTACAAATGTACCACTATGCTACTATTTGCACAGATACGTAAAAATGATGGTAATTTATGGAAAAAAAAATAATTGTAACGACCCGAATCTAACACCATTTAATACGTATTAATATATATAATGATAGTAATTACTCATAAATTATAAATCCCATTGAAAATTCCCTTCGAAAATAATTTTTCTCTTAAAAATAGGGTGCAACGATCGTTTTAAAAATAGCAACGATCGTTGTGAATAGTACAACGATCGTTGTGAAATGAACAGTGATCATTGTAAAATACACGAAAATCAGCCAAACATCCAATAAGGTACACGAGCTCGTGGAAAACTAGCAACGAGCTCGTTGCAAATTAGCAACGATCGTTGTGAATAGTGCAACGATCGTTGTAAGCCAAAAATCACAAATC
>CANYLF010426451.1:0-17682 GCA_948193215.1 Bocquillonia castaneifolia
CTTGCTCTTACTCTCCCCATGCCACTTGTCTTTCTAGAAGGATTCTCCCTACATCACTCCCTAAACTTACTTCTATTAACTATCTAATCCAACTCTCATACTTCTTTTACAAATAGCTCCTCAACGTTTCTTACAATCTAGTCCTTCAATTAATCCAACTCCCACCAATCATATTTCACACAATTATACTTAATGATACATAATTAATAGAAATTAACCATCAAGAGATAACTCCTCAAACAATCAAATATTGCCATATAACCAATTAACCACCTCCAACTATTATTTCTTTCAATTACACCCCTCCTACTAAGAATCTTCAATGAATCAACCTCAATTAACAAAATCAAACATACTAATGATGCCAATACTTAATGAAATGATTTAACATACTTAAATGCATAATTAATTGCTAATTAATTATGGACGTTACATGGTCACTCTTGGCCCATGGAAGGAGACAAACGTCTCCTATTACACACTTATATTACTTAAAGAGTTACCATGGGCAATCAATTATTAAACAATCTTGCCGAAGCAAGAGCCATCCTAAAAATTCTCCAATTCTCTGCCTGATGAGTCCATAAGCACACTTGATTCAAAATATGACAAACATGTTCAGAACAGTACTAGAGAGGGCTATGGTGGGGAGGATAGGCAGCCTGATTGTCAATAGGTTATCGACAATTATAAATATTGATATAATAGTAGCTGGGGAGAAAGCATAAGCTACGAACAATGAAACATATATAGAAGTTTGATTGACACACCAATACATTACAATAACTTATTTAGCTTGCACAACATCAGCAATGCCACAAAGCAAAGCGAGAAATAGCATAGGAACGTAACTATAAGAAGTGAAGAAAAGTCTCATTATCTGGTGTTGTTTCAATGAAAATTAACCAAAGATAGCATCATGTGTATGGACATCAATTATTAAAGACTTATGAAAAAGGTCAAGACAACTTTGAATGGGTACTTACACTCCACAATACTAAAAAATTCAGAACTTAGAATTGTTGTTTATTTGTGACGTGAGAATGACAAATATATTAACTTCAAATAGATTTACTCATAAGACTTCGCGATCACCATTGCTTTGAAGTTCTCATGCAAAATGCCATTATATCATGGCTGCATGAGCTTTGTAAATAATGAACGATGGCTTTATTATTATGATCAACTAAAGCTCGAATGGTATCTTCATCGAAGGCTAGCAAAACTTAATGAAAATCCTCTTACCCCAATTATTCTTTTTGAGCCTAAGGGCTGTCCAGAAGATAAAGATAATGACATTTACATCCAGAATAAGAAAAATATACGTATTGGTTATGCTCAAGAAAGTAATTACCTATGACTATCAGATAATTTCTTCATGCTAAAGAATGCACTTCCCTGAGCATTTGAAAGCCATTGATCTTATGAAATTATTCTTAGGAATATCATGAAGTTGGTCATGCCATAACTAAGAATACAAAAGATATGTATACTTGAATCATCCTCATTAGTGAGGAATGTTAAGGAAGCAGAAGCATCTCATCTACAATTGCGCATAGTTGCTATAGCTTTATGCACCATGGACTAAAAATGTCAAACAAACACTAACAAGAATTGACACATGAATTCTAATGACCTAAATTCAGACTTAGTTCTTGATTAATATAGAAAGTGAAATAAAATTGGCTGCCAAAAAGATTCAAATAGTTTTCCAGACACAACATGTAGTATCAATAACTTAATGCACTATTGACCGCAATAAGAGTCCTTGGATAAGAAGAGGTCTTTGTCTGGAACCCACATCTTGGCCTATGTCACCCACTACAATCTCTACTGGATGACTTCCCCAAAGGAATTCCAGATTCTACATGAATAAGTGAATGCTAAAGATCAAAAGATATGGAAAAATGCGAATTTGATTACAACAAAATAAGTTTCTCCAAGATTTTGATCGCCTTGTATTGCCACTAAATGCTTTAAAGCTGTGTCTACATCTAGGAGACAGGCAGGTGAACTCCTGGAATCTTCACTAGAATCTACGTAATGACTTAAGTGATATTCCAACTCCTACTCGTGTAGTTCTGAAGATGGAAGAATAGTTACATCAGCATCGTGAATGCATTCCTATTTTATTAGGAATAGATGATTCATGACCATGAACAAATACATCTGGATTGAATTGCAAGCCTGAAGCTAGAGAAGTAGCATCGCTGATACTAGCATCAACACTAAAGCCAACAATATCAGGATATGCAATTACATCCGAGTTAACTCTAGTTGTTATAGTGACATCAATAACAGTAGAATCTATTTCAATAAAATTTACATCTTGTCTGTTAGATATTTCTGTGACACCTATTCGACATGTTTGGCACAGGGGCATGTTGGCCTTAGTGGCATCAATACATCTTATTTTGAGTTTAACAACCTTTTATCTTTATCTAACTAAGTTCTTAAGTGTGTAGGTTCACTTTCATAGAGCGAAATCTTAGTTTTGGAACATGAATTGAAAATTGCACCTGTGATAAAGAAACTTGCACCCAAAACCCTTAATCGCGCCCGCAATTGTGAAATCGCCCTTGCGACTAGGACATGTCACGTCTACGATATGGAAATCTCTCCTAGTATCATAGGCATACTTTTTGGCCATGTTCCAAGGCTTCTGCCTCCAATCTCACGCCCACGATTTGGTGAATCGCCCCCGCGACTAATGGAACAGTAAGCTCTCATTGAAGCTTCCTCTAGGTCATCAAATCGCGCCCGCAACAAAGGGAATCGCCCCCGAGATTCTACGAGAATATTTAAGGAAAAACTAGTCGTTAGACTACTTGTTAAATTTCAAGCCTGCGACATGAGATATCGCACATGCGACCTAACACTTTTCAAGAGCATTAAATGTAAAAGTTACTAGATGTTAAAGATGAGTTTAAACTTGTTTCTATCAGTTAGTTTTTGGTATTTTTGCTATAAATACATCATAAATGTCCCTCAAGAGAGGACATTAATTCATTGATAGCCAAACTCTTGCAAACTTTCTTTGTAATAAATTCTTGGGAATTTATTATGTGTGGGTAGTTAGAACTCATTAGCATTTGTTGCTAGGTTTTGAGTGAATTTCTACCTTGTACAAGTGCTAATCTAGTGAGGATTGGGATACACTTATGTTTGGGTTTGGTGTTAGCCTTTAGGAAACACTAAGTTGTGAGTGAGTCTTGTTAAAACTCTTGTAAAGATTGGATATAGCTTTGAAATCTCCTTTATAATCCTTTTATGATTAGTGGAACCCCAAAGAGATCTTTGGGAGAGTGGATATAGGATAAGTTTGGTCTGAACCATTATAATTCTTTGTGTTCATTCTTGAGAAGTTTTTTAATTTACTATTTCGCACAAATTCACCACCCCCCCCTCTTGGGTATTTTAATTGGTATCAGAGCCATGTTGCTCATTCATACCTTAAGTGGGAGTAAAAGATCTTAAAAATATCTTCAAGTGATAATATCTCAAGCTTAAGACCTTACTTCGATGGAAGTGACTATCCTTATTGGAAATTGCGTATGCAATGTTATTTGGATAGTGACCAAATTGATGTTTGGGATTAAGTCCTAAAGAATGGACTCCACCAACCACAACCGTAAATGGAGTGACAACAATGCTTGAATGGAAGGATTGGGTGGAAGCACATCGAAAAAGCAATGGTAAGACTCATAAAGCCATGTCTATTCTTCTTGGTTCTTTATCTAGAGAAGAATGTGTTAGGGTACTTCATGTTTGACACCATCTTCTTTTTAGGACATCTTCATCTTTTGATTTCCTTTGAGTCTGTTGCTATTAGGGACTCCTTTATTCAATCTCGCCATCCTGGTTTTGATGAGTTTTTTTTTTGCTGTTGTAGAGGATATCAAGGCTTTCCTTATTATTAAGAAGAGTTTGGCCTGGTTATGTATTTTTGGAATCCCTTTAGAGCAATGGGATGAAGCTCTCTTTGAGAATATGGGAAAGAAATTCAGTACTGTAATTAAGGTGCACCCATCAGTATTTGTGAGAGACAGATTGGACGTGCGGTTGGTCCTTATCTCTACTGAATTTCTCTCTATCTCTATAACCCTAATGATTAACTGCAAGTCTTTCTCTTTTAAGGTGAATGTCCTTGAAATTGATTATCTTGTTCTTTTCAAAGACTTTGATGACTCCTACATCAACAACTCACAGTTTTCTACTTCGAAGCATGGTTCTCAGCCAAGCTTACCTATTCCCATGCATAATCAGTTCCAGTTATTAGAAGGGGAAAATGGGGAACTGAATGGTAATTTAAATGATGACCATGCAGATGATTTTATTGAGGAAAACTGATCCACTTTTGGTCCTTATTGGCAGTACTCCTCTAGTCAACACGATGAGAAGGTAAGTTAAAAAAATACGGCCTAAAGGGAACCTAGTGATTGATGAAGGGGACGGCTCACTCAACTCTAGATGTGTAGTTTCAAATGAGGCAATTGCAAAGTGCAGTAATCTTGCATGGGGATGGTTGAAGCCATATAAGAATTGGGACCAGGAAATCAATCATACTTGAAACATGGGGTGTTCTCTCAAGCTATTCATTGAAACTGATAAGGAAGAGGTCTTTCGGGTGTTGAAGTAGAATTTTAACAAGGATAATCTTGAAGTTGCTAAGCATTGAGATATTATCCCTTTTTGAGGTATCTATATTTTTAATGATTAATCTCAACTTTATTGTATGGAATTGTCATGGGGTCTTACCTATAGGCAAAAGCAATTATTCATTCAGTCTTTTATTTCTAAGCATAGTATTTCTATTCTTGGTATTGTGGAGTCTAAGTTGTGGTCTATTGATGATTTTATTGGTAGAATGTTGTGGCCTAATCTTGATTTGAGGCACTCTTTGGTGAATTCTGAGGGTGGTTCGGGTGGTTTGTTGATTGCCTGGAATTTGGCCCTTCTGACTCCTTTTAATATTCAAAGGGTATTAGTTGGCTGTCTTTGGATTATTTATAGGATGGGATATTGTTCAGATTTATGCTTGTGTATGCTTTTAATTCGGCAGAGGAAAGGATTCTTCTTTTGGGTGAAATTTTGCCTTTCTTGAATTTCGTAGGGAATGTAATTTTGGCAGGAGACTTTAATGTTTGCTCCATCCTTCTGTGAAATGGAATTGTAATGGGTTCTCCCAGTCTATGTTGCATTTTTAGAGTTTTATTACTCGAGAAGGAGTTGTTGATTTGCCTTTAACAAGGCGTTTATTCATATGGCAGAATGTTCATTCTCGATTAAGAATAGATAGAGTTTTTTGTTCTCCTTCCTTGATTAATTTGTCACCAAATAATGTTCTATCTAGACTCTCTAAAAACTCTTCTGATCATGTACCTTTGATGTTCAAGTCAAACTTTATAGTGAATTGGGGGCCAAAACCTTTTCGCTCCATTGATGCTTGGTGGTGTCATAATGGCTTCAAGGAAGTTGCTGGCGGGTTCTGAAATAATTCACAAGGGTTGGATTTGTGTAAAAAATTGAGGCACATCCGAAACAAACTAAAAGAATGGAATTCTAGTTCTTTTGGTAATGTTACTTCTAATCTTTCTTCCTTGCAGCAGAAGATTGATGATTTTGATGTTCTTATGGAATCAAGAGAGTTAATGCACTAGAGTTGGAGGAATTGACAAAACTAAAAACTGATTACTATACAGAATCTAAGAAATTGGAATCAATTTGGAAGCAAAAATCCAGGATGAAGTGGGTGATAAAAATACCAAGTTTTTCCATACTATGGCTTCTATACATTACAAAAATAATTTGATCCTTTTAGTGCCAAATGGTGTTAATACTTTTCAGGACCCTGATGATATTAGGGCAGCTGCAGACAAGGAGGGGTTGCCTTAGAGCCTAAGCCATGAATAGCAACTGCGGTACTGTATGTTCAGCAATAGGGCTGAAGTGGTAGTTGCCACCTGAATCGGCATCGAGAATGTCTTACATCATTACAACCTAGGGTTTCTACCATTTTTAACCTAAAAATATTACCAACTAAACATTAATAACCAAGTTCATGCATCAAAACGCCTAAATAATTACCAAAGAAGTTCTAGAAGCTTACCTCATCGTTGCATTCCACATGAAAGCTATTGTACATTCATAAACGAGCCCGTACACTACTGATCCAGGCCCAACCCATAAAAGGAAGAAAAACAGGGGCCAACGCCACTCATAGGAGTGGCGTTTGGGCCCAACGCCACTCATAGCAGTGGCGTTGGTGGCTAAGGTATAAACAGAACATCAAATTCAATGGAAAACAAAATTTTTAGGTTTACCAAGCTCGAAAAACAATCAAACAGTAACAAAAATTTACAAAACAAACATCAAAACACATAATAATGCATGAAACATGGCAAAACAACCTAGATCTAATCATGGCATGCTTAAAACACAAAAAAAATAAAACTTTATAAGTAAAACATGCAAAGATGCAAACTTTACAAGCAAAACACATAAAATAAAGGTGTCCATGGCATTAAATGACATGTATAATGCATATCAATCAATGAAACATCATTTAAACACATTTAATAATAATTAACGATGATTAAAATGCATGTTCATGGCATTTAATGGAATGTGAATCATAGATCTGAATTGAAAACAACATTTAAACATGTTTATAAACAATCACAACAATAAAATAAATATGAATACAGAATATTATGACATGCAAATCATGAAAACATGGCAAAAAAAAAATGAAAATAAGAGTTTAGAATACTTACCTTGCAAGAAAATAGATTCGGAAGCGCTCCCTTAGATTTGTTTTAGAGTGTCTTTTAGGTTGCTTTTCTTGATTTCAATTGTTAGGAATGCAGAAAAGATTCAAACTTTGATGAAAGTTTGAAGCTTTCAATGAAAATGATGAAACCTTTACGCTTTGAATGATTTGAATGCCTTGTATGCTTACGTGCTTTTTTGTGTTTTTGTTTTTTTGTGTTCTGATATTCTAATATGATGTTCTCATTTAGGTACTTGAAAAAAGTGAGTTTTATATCTGACCTAGCTTAATTCTTAAGCTACTTCAAGCCACAAGACTTCCAGTAAGACTCAGTTACGAATCTAGTCTCTATTATGGACTTTGGAAGTGTTTTAAATGACTTAAAAGTGGTTAGATGGAAGACTTTCAATCAAAATACACCGTTGTAAGCTTAAAATCATGTGTACAATGCATACGGATCAATTAAGGCTGATCCTCCTTAAAATCGGGCTTCAAAAGCCCAATCTTGAGAACTCTAGGTCCAACACCTTTCTCAAGAGTGACGTTGGGACCAACGCCAGTCCCCTGAGTGGCGTTAGGCTCAACTCCACTCTCAAGAGTGGCATTAGGGCCGAACACAAGGCAGGAAGTGGCATTGGGGCATTTTGGGCCTCAAAATGTCAGAATTTGAAAAAGTTCATAAAGACATAACGTGTAGAATGGCTTCAACTATCAGCCATACAAATTTCAAGTCATTTGGATACTTGTAGAGAAAGTTATGATCAAAACTGTCTGAAAAATGAACTGTTTATGCTTAAAACAGAAAGTTTTGGTCAAAACATTCTTTGTAAGCATAAAAATGATTTGAAAACTTCCTAAGCAATCATAAGAAAGCAAGAGACAACTCATTTCATGCTTTTAAAACATAAATAATCATCATTAGGCCTCCGAGCCACTTCCATATTCCTGCTTCCAAAAATTAGGTGTTAACAGTTTGCCCCCACTTTGTTGGAGGTTTGTAGTATTAACTAATAATATGGAAAATGATGACAAAGCTAAAAACACGTAATTTTGAAAAGAAATATGTACCTCAACTTCGGTGTGTGAAGATTGACCTCGGAACTCGGCTGCCTTGGTTTAACTCTATGGGGATTTAGGTCTTTTTGACCCTCCTGACTCGGATATCAGGGTGCTACTCCAAACAAAGTATCACCTCAGACCTCAACTGCTTTGGTTTAACTCCATTTGGAACAATTGGTTTCTCGATTCAGCTATCAGGATAAAGTTCTACCTCGGAGCTTGGCTTCCTTGGCTTGACTTAGAAAAGATTGATCTCTCTGGCTCGAATACCAGATCGACGCTCTATCTAGGACCTCAGCTACCTAGATTTCACTCCGGGGGAAGTTTTTTTAATTTTCTGACTCGGATATCAGAATGAAACTTCTCTTAGGACCTTGGCTGCCTAAGTTGTGCTCTAGAGAAATATGTCTTTTTAACCTTCCTGGATCAGATACCAGGTTAACTGTCTTGCCTTAGACCTCGGCTACCTTGGCTCGACTTTAGAGGGATCCACTATGCTCCACCGGGGGTTAGTGATAATGTTTACTCCACTAGGGAATGCTTGCCTTTTGAGACTTGAATTTTGGGAATTATCTCCACTGGGGAAATGGTTTGTCTTTCATAGACTTCCACTGGGAATTGGATTTATTTTATCAAAGAATTTCTTCGGCTTGGTTGTTGCCTTGATAGCCATCACTAGAATAAATCTACTTTGGTTTCTGGATTTGACTCCATTTGGAAAAATTTTAAATTTAATCCATGGAAATCAAAAATATTTATGGCATGAACCTCAATGGTGAGAACAATTTTCAGACACAAGATTACTATCCATGTGTCAAGATTTACTCCAAATGCTTTAAGAATTTGAAGCAGGAAAATATGTCTTTGAAATGGATTCTTCTACTAGTTTTTGTCATTTCCTCTGTAATTCTCTATCATTCTAACTTTAGCTATCTGTAATTTTTGCTAATCTTTTAAAATTTGCCCCCAATTGGAGTCAAACTAGCCTTCTTTGGCCTTAATTTCAATTTGGACCTATTTGTAACAAAACTTCTGTCCTTATTTGTAAGAAAACTTCAGACACCAAAATGGCTATTTGTGAAATTGGCATATAAGTTGGTAGGCAGCGTTGCTTTTGCTACTATTCAAATAAAAAAATTTACAATTTCTCCATTTTACTCTCATTTCTTCATTTCTTAACCAAATCACTTCAAACAAAAAGCAAAATGGCAGATGATCCGGCATTAGAACCCATATGGCACCCGATTAGCCTTTTCTGAGTTCAGGAGGAGGTACAAAAAGGTGATTGTGGAGGAATTCAAAGAGAAGGAAGAGTATTTCCACTTTCTAATGCTCGATTTCATCTTTGTAGCTTAATTTGAGACCAGGTAAGTGTCCAAATACCTTAATCTTATTGTTTATTGACTGAGCATTGTGTATTTTGTAAAAAATCTATGAAATAAACATGAATTGGCAGCCAACACCATTGCCCAGGGCTCAACGCTACTGCTGGGAGTGGCGTTACTGCCAACGCCACGCGTATGACCGGCGTTGGTGGCAATCCCATTGCTGGGACTGACATTGAGGCCAATTTCCCTTCTAGCAGTGATTTTGAACTCTGTATAGCCTTCTGATGTATGTTTGAATGATTGGATATGAAAAATTAAACTGATATGTACATTCTATAAATACATTCTATAAATTATTTATGCATGATTTGATGCTTTGTTGGCTACCAAAGTTAGATATAAAGAATGCATGCAAGAATTAGATGACTGAGTTAGGAAATATACTTGTTATTTATCTTGTAGGGAGATGAAACTATCTTTACATATAATGGAAACTTCTCCAAAGTATGAATAGTTTAGAGAGGATTACCTCTGGGTGTGCATGCATTAATGCTACAGGGTCCTCTACTTTCCACACTTCTTGAGAATGTGGATGATCATGTGAGCTCTTGTTGCGATCGTCGTTCCATGCAAGCATTGATGGAGCGATGGTTTGATACTACCCATACATTTTAATTGCTATGTGGGTAGTATACACTATCTCCCGCTTTATTCTCTGCTATTACTGGACTAGCATGTGCTGGTGATAGGATATTTTAGGATGGTGGGATATACTCTGTCCATTGTGACATTTAGAATCAGTATATTCTCTAGATGTTGGGAATGGTTTGAGGGTAGAAGAGCTTTAAGAAGCTCTATGTTGATGCACTTGAGAGACACCTTCTAAGTTACAGGCCAGAGTTTTATTGGAGATATGATCAGATGACCCGTGTTTTCATCCTTTATCTGCTGGGTAGTACTATCTTCTGCAACACCAATACTACCATCGGCTTGCACTTCGTTCCTATTCTCATGGACTTTGAGCAGAAGAGTAGGTATGATTGGGGCTCTCCTGCTTTGGCCTAACTGTATCTTTGGATGGACAGGAATTCTCATGGTGCTATGAAGTTCTACAGCTTCTGGCACGCCACTCATGTGAGTTGCTTTTACTTTTGCTTTATTTCTTATTTTATTTGCCATATGCTACCCTAACTCTTTCCTTTGCAGGTCTGGGCTATTGAGATGGGCTTGATTTGCCAGTTCTTCCCTCTCCAGTATCATTACGTATTCCCTATCCTTAGACGTTGGGGTTTGCAGCGATTGTGCACCCATCTAGCCGGTGTCAATGATCATCGCATACGTCTCAACTCACTAATTGTTTCTAGGGTAAAACAACTAATAGAAACTTTAATAGTTTAAAGCAATTGCCATGAGTTCAAAATACTTACCTTAATTCTTTTCGTTTCAGCTTGATAGATGATAGAGGGATATTCAACTTATGTTATTGCGTCTCTGCCAAAGGATGATATGAGGATCAATCTAGAGGGTCCTGGACTAAGGATGTGGTTTCTAGGGTAGAGGACTCGCCATCAGTATTCGACTAGATTCCACAGGAGGCCACATGACCCACCTCTCGATATGTTCTAGGGTCATGAGCTGACAAATGGTGCTTTAACCACAGCTCTTGATGGCCTTGAGTGCGTGTCTTTTCTTTCTTGTGCTAAGGATTACACTCCATTCTTGTGTTCGAAATGCCTTTTCGCATTACCTTTGTCTCTCAGGATGCTTGCTAAGGTAGCATTCCATTCATTTTCCTTTTTCTTCCTTACAGGTGGCCATAGGTGTAGTGACTTTCTTTGAGTCTAGCTCTGATGAGGACAAGGATGAGGGAGATTCTGCTGGCTCGGATGAAGATGATACCCCAGCCCTAGGCCATATGTTCCTGAACCAAGCAGTAGGATTTATTCTTCCTCTAGAGGAGCGATTTTGAGTCCGAAGATTGCTAGACCTCGCCAGTTTTGCCATGCTTCTAGCAGCCAGGGTGATGTTGTACCAGGTCATATCACTGAGTTTCCCAGACTATCTGTGCATTATAGGACTATTGTTGGTCTAGTTGGGCATACCATCCATCCTACTGTTGATCCTTCGATTTCTTTCATAGATGGATGCACTTATGTAAGCTATTTCGGCCTTCTTTCTTTAATTTGCAACTATGTCTAAATTCTAATCCTTTATCTTTCTAGGTTCCTGTTGATGAGGTCACCCGTTTGTCATCATACTTCCAGGCCAGCAAGGCCCACTTAGTGAACACTTTTGATACTTGGAGACAGGTCCATCATTTCTCTTGCAGGATGGTGGCTGAGTTGAAGGCTCAGCTTGCTACTTTACAGACCCCAGCTGAGGGAGCTTGCGTGGATCAGGAGGATGATAATGAGGAGGACAATGATGTTGATCACGCGGTTGGTGATCATTAGGCCGATGATAAGGTTGGCAGTCATCCAATTGGTGATGATGAGGATGATGAGGAGTCTGAGGAGGAGGACGAGTATATGTCCTTATTTCTATTTTTGAACTTCTTTTTAGACTTTGATATGTACCTGCACGTTATACATTTGGTACAAATATGCGGATGTATGCATTATTCTTAGCTATTCTAGATGAGTGTATGCATGTTTTCCTGACTAATGTAAGCAAATGTATGCAAAATTTCCAACTAATATAAATGTATGCATGAAAATTTGCAAGTTCATGTATCCATGAATATCTTTCTTATGCTTTCTACTATGTGTATATGAAATGTCGTGCATAGAATCCTCCTAGAACTTTAAAAATTTGAATCGATCATCAAATCACTAAGGGGAGTCAGGCCAAGGTCTAACGCCACTCATGGGAGTGGCGTTTGCCACTAACACTACTTAGGGATAGGCGTTGGGTGACAACACCACTTTTGGGACTAGCATCGGCCTGCATATGCCACTCCCTCAATTTGGGCTTTTCTTCATGATTTTTAACTTTGTTTTGACTTCTTTTCAAACCCAAACTTCCCCAAACCTCATGGGCTATAAATAAAACTCATACAGTAGCTTAGAAGCATCAGAAAACATCAAATAAACTTTTCAGAAGCTTTCCCAAATCACAAAGATGTTCTGAAACTCAGCAAACACCCTTAGAAAGCATCTAGGAAGTATAGAAACAAAAGTCTGGAATTCCTTGGATCAATGCCACCTTGCAAAGTTTAGAGCTTTCTTGAATTTTCTGTTCAACATTAAGCTTCTATATGCAGCTGTCGAGTGTTGGAGTATTAAACACCATGTCTTTCATTTCAATGGAGTTGAGCTATGCCCCCTGTTTGAAGAATTCAAAGGCATTCTGAATAAGATATACCATTCTAATGCTCCTCTAGCATTACCCTCTCTTTACTGTCAATCTTTAGAGTCTCTAGTTAGTTCTTTGGAATAACACTGAGTCAGATATTTCCCTATATTGATGTCCAATCCCTTTTAACTTAAAATTTGTTAGAGTTAGGGAGTTCTAAGCTAAGGAATAACAGATCTTGGCAAAGGATTACCACTTTCTGTCTATACGTATAATTTATACTAGTTTCCACTGAGGGTAGAGGTAGCTTCTAGATTGCTCATGTCCTGGAGCAGGTGGAAACCAGTCATAACCCTTTTCCTATCATCTTGGCTAAAACCATTGTTGGCTTGGACTCAATTAAGAATACTCAACGTCTTTGAGGTAGCGCACTGCTTCTTTAGGAATGCCCATCTTGTCTTGTTCTCTCGTGCTTTCTTCTGTGGAACCTTGACTGACCCATTCATATGCTTCATCATATTTGGCTAAAGGAAAAGCTAGGCTTATTGATGCCCCCAACAAATCCTATAATTTATAGGCCTTGATAGTTCCAATCTAGAGGACATTCTTTATCTAAGGCTGAACGTGCCGCATTGGAGATCACTGGCCGCTAGAGTGACTTTCTCCTATCCAGGAATGAAGAGTTGATCTGTTGGCATTGTCCATGGTGCAAACTAAGCTTCGTCACTACCACTGTTATAGATAACCGTGTGTAAATTGCTAGCTTCGGCACTGTAACCTTCTACACTCCATCCAGGGTCTGTAGGCAGTATGGCATGGTTCAGAGGGTTTTACATCTTGTTCCGACCTTACCCCTTATGCTATCACTCCTTTCTTCTTGAGGGAAATCCGTTCTCGATGGGATAGCAGGTCTTTTGAAAGGAATTTTAGCTTCACCCAAGGACCAGCTGCTGATGAGGAGTACAAGGCTTGGGTTGATCTGGTGAGTGTAAATGTTGACTTGTTTATTCTAATGTGAATTATATAAATGTGGATCTCATGGCATGGTTTTACTTGTAGGTTGAGCTGTCGGATAATGAAGGCAAAGGTGCTAAGCTGTACATTACAAGCAACAAAAATAATGCAAAGAGAATAAGGGAGGATACTAAAAAGGAAATGAATGCAAGCTTTGAGAACATTAAGCGGACAAAGAAAAACAAAAAGAATTAGGTCTTATAACTATTCTTTTATTCATGTAAATGTTTTAGCTTTTTAGTTATGCAGACATAAAATTAAATACTATAAGGAAGTTTGACACTTTTCTTTTGCAAAATTTATTTTATTAATATTAGCAAAATAAGCGTACTTGAACTTTTACATTTGATATTACAACTTCCTTACTTTCTTCTCTCATTGCCTTAATTTTTTCCTAGACTGCCTCTTTGTGAGGTTTTCACCCCAGCAGGCTTTTGCCCTAATTTTTGCCTAGAATGCCTCTTTGCGAGGTTTTTACTCTAGCGGGCTTCTTTATTTTGCATGAGTCACCCAAGCAAGTTTTTAACTCATCAGCATCATTATTATTTTTACACATTTTTCTAAAGGTAGTATTTCTTAAGACGATCCAAGTTGATGGGTTCCTTGAACTCGTTCCCTTCCAGATTTAAAATGTTCATAGCTCCTTTAGACATGATCTTCTTAACCAGACATGGGTCTTCCCATTTGAATTTCCCTATAGGATTAAATGGAATGGGCCTGGCCTACTTTAGCACCCAATCTCCTTCCTTGATTGGTCTAACTTTAACTCCTTTGTTGAAAGCTCTCTGTTGATACACCTGAATGTGATGGAGAGCTTTCTTCCTCCTTTCTTCTAAAGACAACAGCTGTGTATCTTGCTTCGGCCCATTGTGCTTTAGGAATTTGGGCTTCTAGCACCACTCTTAGTGATCGAACTTAGGGCTCAATTGGCATCACTACTTCTGCTCTAAATACCAAGGAATACGATGTTTCGCTTATCGCACTTTGCATGGTTATGTTGTAGCCCATGAGTGCAAAAGGTAGTTTGTCGGCCCAATCTTTATAGGTCTTCACCATTTTGGCTAGGATCTTCTTGATCATCTTGTTGGCTGCTTTGACTGCCCTGTTAGCTTATGGTCTGTATGGTGAGGACTTGTGGTGTTCAATCCCTTCCTCTTCTAACAAATCTGTAGTTTCCCCTTGGAATTGTACACCGTTGTCTAAGACGATGTGATACAGTTTTTCAAACTTGTTGATAATCTTCTTATTGATGAACTCAGCCATGCCCTTCGCTGTGACCGTTGGCATTGAGATTGCTTCCACATATCTTGAAAAGTATTCAATAGTCACAACAATGTACTTATGACCATTGGAAGCTGTGGGCCTTATCTCTCCAATGATGTCTATCCCCCAAGCTAAAAATGGCCAATGAGATGTTAAATTGTGGAGTTCAGTTGGTGGTAGATGAATCCGATTCCCATACAACTGACATTCATGGCACTTTCTGACCATCTTCATGCAATCTCTATCCATCTTATCCTAGCAGTACCATTGCCGAATTATCTTCCTTGCCAAGGTATGCCCACTCATGTGAGGTCCATATACTCCTGCATGGATCTCTTTCATGACTTCTTCCGCCTCATATTGGTCCAGACATCGAAGTAGAACTCCATTCAAAGCTCGTCTGTTAAGTATCCCCTTGTGATAAGTGTAGCTTCTTAAGTTGATCCTCAAGGCACGCTTCTATTTCCTATTAGCTCCTTCTGGATATTCCTATTTTTCTAGGAATCTCAGAATTTCATAGAACCACGGCTTCTCCTTTGGTCTGTTCACAATCATTACCCGTTTTCCTTGGTAGCATGGGATCTTGGCTTTACACATCACTAGAGGTTTCATAGCTACATCTATAGGATTATTCCACATGCATGCCAATGTTGCCAATGCATCTGCCATTTAATTCTCTTCCCTTGGCAGATGTGCAAATGTACAATTAGAAATACTCAGAGTGAGCATTTGAATTTACTCTGCATAAGGTTTTAGCTTCTCGTCTTTGACTTCTCAGTTTTTTGAGGCTTGGTTAATAATGAGCATTGAATCTCCATAAACAGTGAGGTTCTTTGCTCCTGCTACAATGGCTGCTTCCAAACCAAAGATACATGCCTCATATTCGGCCATGTTATTAGTGACCTTGAAGTCCAACTTCTTTGCCAAAGGAATGCTCTCCTCTTCAGGCGTGATTAAGATTGCCCCCACTCCGGCTCCTTTGTGGTTCACTGCTCCATCAAAGTACAGCTTCCAATCATTTGCTTCTATCAGGCTCAGAGACTCATCCGAGAACTCATACTCCCATGTTTCTTGCCCTTCTAATGGGTTAAGAGCTAGAAACTTTGCTACTGCCCTTCCCTTGTTAGTCTTCCTGCTCATGTACTGCGTGTCAAACTCAGTCAGCAATACTAACCATTTAGCGAGTTTACCCACTAATACTGGTGCTTCATACAAATAGCATAGTGGATCAACTTTTGCCACAGCTTGAACCTGATATGACTGATAGTAGTGTCTCAACTTTCGTGTCGTCCATATCACTGCGAAGCAGGTCTTCTGAACAATGTCTTATTTTGCATCATAGGATAACAGCTCTCTACTAAAGTAGTAGACAACATGTTCTACCGTGTCTTCATCTTCTTGAGCGACCATCACTCCTATAGCATCATCTTCCAAGGCCAAGTACAATATCAATGGTCTAACTGCCCTAGGGGGTTAAAGGACAGGTGGATTCATCAAATATTGTTTGATCGTGTCAAATGCTTTCTGACATTACTTGTCCCATTTAACCTTCTGATCCTTTCTGAGTAGCTTAAAATGGGCTCACAAAACGTAGTTAATCTGGAGATGAACTTACTGATGTATTGAATCTTCCCCAGGAATCCCCTAACTTCTTCCCAGTCTTCGAAACTGGCATCTCTTGAATGGCTTTGACCTCATTTGGATCCACTTCAATCCCTTTCTTGCTTATTATGTTCCCCAAGAGCTTTCTGGAGGTTACCCCAAAAATGTATTTCTTTAGGTTATGTCTGAGGTTATTCTTTTCAACTCATGCCAGGAACTGATCTAAGGTTTCAAAGTGATCTTCTCTGGTTGGTGACTTGACCATCACATCATCTAAGTAGGTTTCAAAGTAATCCCAACATAAGTAGGTAATCCATCTTCTTCATCATCTGGTTGACCATAGGGTTGTTTGGCTCATCAAAGATACCCAGAATCTGAAAGCCTATAGGTGCAATGATTTCTTGAGGAGTAGCTTTTAGCATTGCTTTGGATGTGGTGCGTTCAGTTGCAATAGTTAGGACCTCGTTCTGGTAAGGAAACTTAATCTTTTGATGAATTGTGGATGCTAATCCTCCCAAGGCATGGAACAGAGGCCGTCCAAGGAGAACAGCAAAGGTCATGGGGATGTCTAGCACAATGAACTCTACTTCTGAGACAATAGGACCGGTTTTGACTTTTGTATGGAATGTGCCTTCAACCGCCCTCTTAGAGTCATCATAAGCCCGAATGACTAAGTCGGACCGCTTCAGATCTCTTTTAGCTATCTCCATATTTGATAGAAGCTTGGATGGGCAGATGTTGATGGATGAATCATCATTAACCATGACATAAGAGGTTCTCAGCCACAATGAACAACACCTTATTGTGGTCCCTTCCTTCTAAGGGCAAGTCTTCATCGGAGAAGGTTATCTTTCCTTTCTTACTTTCAGTCATAAAGTCTTACCACTTCTGGGGTAGTTGTTTCAGGAACTGGTATCTGAGTTAAAGCCTTGACTAATGCTCGCCTTTGAGACTCTGAGGAGACAAGCAAGTCCCATATGCTTGCATTAGTCTTAGTCTTCTTGAGCTGTTATGGACGGAGGGGTTTTTAGGTCCAAGCGCCCAGGCTATGGCGACCACGACACTGCTACTATTTAAACTTAGGGAACACGCATTAGCCTTGTTGAGGCATAGTGGAGAATGAGGAGTCACCACCCGAATTGGTTCGGGATCGCCTTTTATAATGTAATGAACGACTCGATCCCCTTTAAAACAGTACTTATCGTCATTACCCAGACGATTCTAGGTTTGGAATAAGCATCCCATAAAGCGCATTTTATTATTTAATTCCAAGAGAAATTATTAATTCCTTATCTTAACAACCAGCATGTGAAGGGGAGCATTTAACAACCAGTAAAAATAAATTGCACA
>CANYLF010426685.1:0-10981 GCA_948193215.1 Bocquillonia castaneifolia
ACTCTGCAAAAGATGATTAACAACTTCAAATCAGCCAACTAAGCAAGATGAATTCCAAGTAGGCATATACCATGTTAGAATCCCATAAATTTGAAACCCAATGAAGAGTTCATAAGCCAATTTAGAATAATTATAAAAGAAGAACATATCCGAAAAAAGTTCAGGATACATGAAATTAACTATTATTCAATGTAAAGTTGCGAATCCTAACTAATTGAAAAATAAAAGGGTACTTCAACTAACCTGGAGGTATGTATCCTATGGAGCCTTTTAGGACATGAGTAGAGCTGATGGATGTTTGAGCACCAGTTTTCTCTATCAGCAATCTAGCCAGGCCAAAATCTCCAACTTTCGCAGTCATGTCTTCTTTTAAAAGAACATTGGTGGGCTTCAAATCACAGTGTACCACAGGAACTTCACAATCATAATGGAGGTAATCCATTGCGCTAGCAACATCAATAATCACATTTAGTCTCTCCACCAGATTCAATCCATCCCCATTTTCTTTCTTCCTCTTGCCCTTTATCCAATCCTCCAAGCTCCCATTACTAACGAACTCATAAATCAGAGCGAGAAATTCCACATTTTTAACATCTAAGCTGGAGCAAGACGTAATTAGCTTTACAAGATTTCGATGCCTAACATTTCTTAGAGCTTCACACTCAGAAATAAAGCTTTTCCAAGATTCTTTCCGTCCGATGTCAAGGACCTTTATCGCAACAGCAGAACCATCTTTAAGAAACCCTTTGAAGACAGATCCAAATCCTCCATTTCCGATCAAATTGTTCTGGTCAAAGTTATCAGTTGCTTGGCGGAGTTCATGGTATGAAACAATTTGTTGTTGCTCCTTTATCAAGTTAGATGCATGACCCATTTTTTCTTTGCTTCTCCTTATAAAGAACAAAAAGCCAACAGAAATGCATATTACCAATGTTGCTGTGACAGCAATAATGATAAAAATTTGAAGTAGGTTCCTTCTGTTGCCACTAGCATTTGGACAACCTAATTGCGAAGAAAGCTTTTTGTTGCCTTCCAAGTGGACTTTAGAAAGATTTCTAAATACTCCACCACAAGGAACCATTCCTTCCAGGTCATTAAAGGCAAGATTCAAGACCTGAAGGTCTCGTAATTTTTGAAGATTAGGAGGAATGAAACTGGAAAGATGGTTATATGAAAGATCCAAAACTTCTAGGCCTTTCATCTCTCCTAGGGTAGCAGGAAGAGGGCCTGAAAATGAATTTCTGGCCATGTATAATTTCTCCAAGCTCTCACAATTTTTGAATGAGCTTGGAATGTCACCAGATAAGTGATTGTTAGAGAGATCAATGGTGACAACACTTTTCAGAAGACCGACATCCTGAGACAGAATCCCAGTTAGGACGTTGCTGGACAGATTTAAGATTGTGCTCAAGCTTGGGAGGTTGAGAATTTCGCTAGGTATGCTTCCATTTAGCTTATTGGAGGACAAGTCCAAGGCAAGCAGACTCTGGAAATTCCCAAAAGTAGCAGGTATTCCACCCACCAGTTGATTTCTGGATAAATCCATTTGGTTCAACTTTCGAAGATTGCCAAGCGAATCTGGAATACTACCAGACAATTGATTTCCAGCTAAGCCCAACATTTGAAGGTTCTCCAACTGACCGATTTCATTTGGAATTGAACCATTGAGCGCGTTGTCGCTTATATTTAATAAGGTCAAGCCACTGAGTTGACCAATGGAGGCTGGTATACCACCCGATATCAGATTTCCTCCCATATAAAATTTCGCCAGATCCTTTGAAAGATTGCCAACAGACTCTGGAATGAAGCCTGGCAAGAGGTTTCCATCAAAGGCAAGAAATGTAAGATGGGTGCTGTTTGTTAAAGATGTGATGAAATCGATACCGTTTCCTCCAGAGCTAACGATCTTATTGTAACCAATATTGTACATCTGCAGAAATGGAAGATTTCCTAAACCTGGTGGCACAGTTCCTTTAAGAAGATTATGAGCCATGCGAATAACTTTTATGTTTGTGAGATTGTGGAGAGAACCAGGAATTGTACCGGTGAACTTATTAAAGCAGAAATTGAAGACTAAAAGATTTGGAAGTGTAACACCAACATCGCTTGGAATTTCACCCCACAACTGATTAGCAGCTAAGGCCAGATTAGTTAGTGAGGACATGTTGTAGATGCCGGAAGGAACTGTACCAGTGAGATTGTTGATGGTGAGATCAAGGACCTTCAGATTATGGAGTTTGCTCAAATCACTAGGAATCCTGCCGTTAAGTGCATTAGTGCCCAAAGTCAAAATCTTCTAGTGATGAAAGATTCGCTATGGATGCTGGAATTGCACCGAAAAGTGAATTTCGCCCCAGATTCAAAGTTTGGAGCTTGGCAAGCGAGGTAAGTTCTACAGGAAATATTCCTTCAATCTTATTCATTGACAAGTCAAGTACTCTGAGCTCCGACAGATTGCTTATGTTGGACGAAATTGCGCCCTGCAAACTATTGGAACTCATGTTCATGACATTCAAACGAAAAAGATTATAGATTTCATCAGGAATTGTTCCTGTAAGTTGATTATTCTGAAGCTCCAAGGACTGAAGGAAGGAGAGATTGCCAATATAAGGGCTTATGGACCCAGAAAGAAACAAGTTGGACAGGTTGAGAGAAACAACTCTATTGTGAAACCTGTTGCAAACAACTCCTGTCCAGTTGCAAGGAGAAGAGCTGGGATCCCATGAAGATAGTAAAGAGGGTGGTTCGAGGCTAATATGAGACTTAAATGCGATCAAGGCGTCCTTGTCTGTCTCAATGCTTAGAGTAGCAGATGCCACTCTGGGACATTTGCAAGAGAATGATATAAGGATAGGTAACAGTAAGGCCTGCATTAACTGGGAGAGAAACAAACTCATTTCTAAGGGGTTTCTTTTTGGTGTCTAGTTTTTTCCTTTTTTTTGTTTTGAAGAAGTTTTTGGTGTGTAGGTTAGGTTGAAACATATGGCTCAAAATTTATGTATTTATAAGCAGGATTTTATTGATTTAGATCACAGTCAATGGACCACAACTTACTGAGTCTAGTCTTGTCAAGAACAGAGAAAAATGTTTACTTGAGTAGTGGAGAGTGAGCCCAATCATCAACTTGGTCAAATTTTATCAAGAAAATCTGCCTTTCTATACCGAGTCTCGTGTCCAAATCCTCTTTTATCTTCTCTGAATCAAAAATTTATTTGGAAAATAATTTGTTAAATTGTGAAATTTATTAAAATCTTCAAAAACTTATCAGTTTTAATTTGTTCTAACATTTTTTTTTTTTGATAAACATTTTACTTAATTCATCGATTAAACTTTTTAAACAAGGGAAAACACTTATATTCAAGTCAATAAATACTACCCATGCCCACCGCCAAGCTTGTGGCCTAGCGACACACATTGCTGCCTTGGGTTTTCTGAGGTCAAGGGTTCGACCCTGGTTGGGAGCAAATCTTAGAAGTACTCTCAAAAAGCTGTGGGTACAGACTTACAGGCCCGCAGTGGATCCCACGAGGGCTCGCGGTGGTGGAGAACAGTGCATTAGTCTGGTCAACTGTTAAACGGGTGCTGGAACACCACTGTTAAGCGTATAACCACCTGTCAAAAAAAAAAAAAAATACTACCCATGCCTATAGGTCATCCCCTATTACACCCAAAAATTCTATTTTCGAATTGACTATAGGTGAGGAAAAAACCCAAACTGGGATATATCATTACATAAGGATTAAGTTAAGAGGGAAAAAAAATCAATTCTACAGACTACACAAACATTAATGCTAATTCTTTTTTCTTGGCTGACCTACAGGTTTTCGAGATTGTTTCTTCGCCATGAAAACGGCGTGGCTTAGCAGAGCCGAGAGAATCAGGGGAAACTTAACATTAATGCTAATTTTACTCCATCTTTAGTATGTTCAAACACCTGACAATCATAACCATGCGACCAAATCAGAAGATCTAGTTACTCCACTTTTTGCCAAACCATCTGCTAAAAAATTGGATTTTCTCAGGACATGGGAGATAGAACATGATCTAGTTTGTTCTAACATGTTTCTGTTTTATATCAATTTTACTCAATTTAATATAGCAAATCCCACGTGTGCAAGTGTCACATACTCTCAATCAAATTGATAAAATATGAAAGGATACCACTAAAATTGACAATTCGTTAAAAGTTGGGGCTAAAATAGGTTAGATACATCATTATAACACATGATACATACTTTGTAGGACATGAGACATGTACATGATCAAAAGGTACATGACACGTTATCAGAAACACACAACGTTTTTAAGTTAGTTAAAATTTACATAGAATATAAAAATACTAGAATAAACTGACAAAATTTTAAAAAGTTAGTAAAATTGATCATTTATTTAAAGTTTTAGTTCAAACAGATTGTTTTTGAATAAATTTGATTTTCGAAACTTCTAAAGATAATTTCTAACTGTATGGCCTCAAAGAATGAGATATGCTACGCACTTATCATATCCTCTCTATAAAGAAAAATGAATTAACCATAAAAGAAATTGAAAAAAAAAAAAAGGTAAAGTGATATTTTGTTTGTGCGGAAGATTGCACAGGAACAAAAACAGAAAACATGACACGACATAAAACGATATGAAAAAAATGAAATTTTAAAAATTATAGGACACGAAATACGTGTGTGCATATATATAATCTTAAATAATTTTAGAAAAATAATACTTCAAATAAGAATAACTTATAATAATATTTTTTTATAAACTTAAACTAAATTAGTGATCATCCTAAAAAATAAATATATAAATAAAATAATTATTCTAAAATTTCTATCACATTATTATTATCTTTCTCACTTTCAATATCATCTGTAAAAAAAATTAGCGATTCCATAGTCTGTCATCTAAAAATAAGTTGATAACTTCAAGTATTCCAATATCTTCAAAAGAATCAAATTGATATCTAGTAATATCTCATATTTTAATTTCTATACCATAATATTATAGATTTCTTTTTTATAAAAGGAAAAATTATTATGAGCAATAACTAAATCTTTAGTATGTTTACCAACAAATGGTTGGCATAGTTGGTTAAAAGCCTTCTGGTCACTTGATAAGGTCTTGAGTTCGAGTATTGCCTTCATTGGGAGATGGATTTCAGCTGGACGTCGGCTCACTCCCAGTAGATTAGTCTGAGTCTGAAAGACTTAAGAAACCACTCTTAACGACACCTATATAAAAAAAAAAAATCTTTAGTATGTTTTGGAATTAATCTAATCTTTTTTATTGAATTAATAAAAAAAGTTTAAAAGAATATCTCTTAAAGTTTCATGAAATTTCTAAAAAAATAATTTTTTAAAAAAAAAACTATAGGAAACTTTTTATAAGTTTCCAAAACTTAGGTAGAATTTTTCAAAACATTCTTTAAAGTTTTCGAAGAGATTCAGGTATCCTAAAACGTGTCGGAAATGAAAACAGCGTCTGTTTGAGAATTTCCATGAAAATGATGTTTATTTGAGAATTTCCGTGCAAATTAAAAGTATAATACTGTTTTTTGAAGTATAATAAAGGCTTAAAGACAAAAAAAAATCATAAAATTTAATGCTTTTTGTAAATTAATCATGAGTTTAAAAAATTACAATTTAGTACATAATCTTTCTAAAAAATTGCAATTCCAATCACTGGTCAAAATTTCATCGATGAACTGCAGACATAGCGACCGAATTCTGACAAATTTGTCCATGTAAGTGCCACGTCAAAACGCACTATTTTGAATGTTTGTAAAAAAAAAAACCATAAACTTTAATTACTTTTACAAATCTATCATGAACTTTTAATTTTTAGCAAATTAGGACATACGAGTTATTTTTAAAATTGAATAACGTGATTAATAAAATCAAATAAATATTTCTTAAATGAATCAACAATTTTTAAATAACTTTTTATGTGAATTTTTTAATAATATATTTTTGTTATTGAAATTGGAATTAATATAAATTTAGAACTTGTAATACCACAATAAAAAAATTTACTATTAAATTGAAGAATTTTTTTTTAATTAATAAAGTAAAATTCTAGATTAAGGTATTTTATTTTACTTATAGTTTGTAAATGTTATTTCACTAATAGTTAATTAATACATATAATTTTAAAAAATTTAAGTTATTGTAAATTTAAAATAATGATATTTAAACTTTTTAAAGTGTTTTATTTAATAATAAGTTGCAATTTCAATAAATAAAATATTTATTATAAATTTTCATAGAAAAATTTATTTACAAATTAAGTTTTCTTATACAAAAATATTTATTTGATTTTTGAGTAATGAATTTAAATGATTTCATTAACTAGATTATTAAGTTTCTTAAAAGAAAACTTGCAAATACTAATTTGTTAAAAATTATTTATACAATAATACACACATACACACACACAAACACCTCAATTCAGAATTTTATGTTATTGTGAGCCTTAAATAAAAGTAAAATACTTTCATTAAAATTTATTAAATATATATACAATCACTTATAAATTGTCAAAATTGTCATATTTCTTTAGTATTTTACATGAAAAATTGTTTTAATTTTTAATCATACTTTTAAAAGAAATTATTGATCAATCATATAATTCAATTTTATAAAAACTCAAATGCACTAATTTGCTAAAAAATTAAAAGTTCATTATAAATTTGTAAAAGTAACTAGGGTTTATGATTTTTTTTTTTTTTTGCAAATAGTCAAAATGATCCGTTTTGACGTGGTGTATACATAAACAGATTTGCCAGGATCCGGTCGCTATGTCAGCAGCTCGTTGACGGAATTTTGATTGGTGATTGGAATTGTAATTTTTAGAAAGATCATGTATTAAATTGCAATTTTGTAAAAAATCATTATTAATTTGCAAAAAGTGTTAAAGTTCGTGATTTTTTTTATCTTTAAACCTATAATAAATATAGGCTAATGGTCAAATAAATCCAAACATTAAAAATGAAATCACAATTTTAACTTAGTTTTTTTAATAATATATAGACACACACACACACTGTAACACTCTTAAAATAAAAAAAATTATTTAGGAGGATTTATAAATATTGTTCAAAAGAATTTTCACAATTTAGTCCGCAAGTGTAAGAAAAATTATTTTGAAAGTTAAGTTTTAATTCACAAAATATCTAAAGGTTAAAATAGTAATTAACCATTATTATTATTATTATTATTATTATTATTATTATTATTATTATTATTATATAGTTGAGGGGGAGGAGGCAGATGCCTATATATATATATATATATATATATATATATAACTCTCTCAAATTTTTAACTGTCATAACTCTCACATATGGAGTTAGAATCAAATGATTTTAGTGTCTATGAACTCGTATGTATGTATATATGTATGTATATACATATATATATATATGTATGTATGCATATGTATATATGTATGTATGTATCTATATATACATGTAGGTATATATGTATATGTATATGTATGTATACATATACATATACATATACATATACATATATACCTACATGTATATATAGATACATACATACATATATACATATGCATACATACATACATACATACATACATACATACATACATACATACATATGCAAATACATATACAGATACATATATATACATAAATATATATATATATATACATATACATACATACATATAACTCTCTCAAATTTTTAACTCTCATAACTCTCTCGTATGGAGTTAGAATCAAATGATTTTAGTGTCTGTGGACTCGTAGTCTTCCAAGAGTCATTTTAAGTGGTACATTGATAGGGTTTTACCGGGTTGAATTTACAGATCCGAGCTAAGAAGTTTTAAATAGATTTTCTTATTTCTGTTAAATTCGCTTATTGTTTTATAAAACTGATTATATATCTGCGATCTAGAGCTTGAGAGAAGTCCGGTGGTGTTTTTAAAATTTAATTTTGACACCATTTGTACCAGTGACTTGGCAGGCCCCACATGTGGACCTTACAAGCGGGCCCCACGGGGTGGACCCAGTTGTGGACCCCATAGGCAGACCCTAGCTGTGGGCCCATGTGTACTATTCATTTATACTGTAGCGGGATACTGTTCACATTATTATAACATAGTACTATTCACGGTACTGTTCTTTGACAAAATATATAGTTGGACTCATTTTTCGTGCTGATTTCAATTGTGCGATTGATATCTATAGATTTTTTCCCGGTAATCTCTAAAAGCCTTTTTATATAATTTTAGCAGTGTTTTTAAATAAATAATTTGAATAATAATTGTGTCCAAAAAATTAGTAAAAATTATGTTGAACATAAATTTATATAGGTTTTGGATAAAAAGCATCATGATTGGATGGATGGAATATAATCGCTAGTCAGATTAGTAAATAATATTTTTTGTGTGTGAGGGTACCTCGGTTACTCCCCTGGATTATTGAGTTTTGTATGCTAATTGTTGATATGTATTTGTTGTGAAATATATATGTATATATATATATATAGGTGAATTTAATTATTATGGCATATTAAGTAGGTAATTAATTAACTAATTAAATTTGTGCCTATTGAATGAAAACTTACCGCATGTGCTTATTTGCTATATTTTTGATAAATTGATTTGGTATTAGTAAATGGGTAAATTAATTAATTAAATTTGTGAATTATGGATTGATATGGAACTGGTTGATTGAGTAATAATTTTTATGCTCTTGACTTGTTGAGTTGGTAGTGGATAGACTGATATTTATGAAATTGTGAATTGGATGGGAATTTTTATGTTCTTTAATTAATATGCTTTAGTGGAATGAGTTGATAATTAAAAGTTGGTTTTTCTTTGGATTGTAAGTTAATATGATATTGATTGAATTGAGACTTTGTGAATTGATTATGATGTGTATGAGGTGAATTGGTTGTGATTGTATTGTTCCTCACATAGATGTGAAACTTATGAGAAAGGTAGTTGTGTGCGATAAAGCGTGTGATAGTGAAAGCTGAGACTGGGGATAGCTAAGCTTAGGGATAGCTATCCACGATTATTGTGAGATAGTGAGATTGAGCGGAGCAGGATGGTCTCACTCGGTGGCCACTATGAAAATGAAATGAAATGTGAGGATTGGAAAGGAAAATGTGAGGATATGTTACATTTCTCATAAATGGATCATTTATGTGTGGTGATTAATGATGTGATATTGTTGAATTTGTGAATTTGTGAGAAGTTGAAAGAATTGAGATGATTGTGTATTTGATGAGATTTTGATTGATTAAAAATGGAAATTTGTGAAGTGCAATTGTTTGTTTGGTTGAGAAATTGAATTATTTGGAATTGAGCTTAATTGTACTCAAATGATATGTTACTTGTGATGTATATAAATACATGTGTGTTATCAATATTGTACTTGACTTTGATGATGATTGTTATGTTGTGATCTACTTATTAAAAACGCAGCGTTTGATATGCCTATTATAATTTAAAAGTTATAATATGACATGATTATTAAAAACGGTGCGATATGAAATTAGACGATTAAAATAAAAATGATGGGTATGGTAGAGATTAATATTTATGGACTGTATGTGGTATGGTTTAATTATGGTTGATAATCTGAATGTGCCATGTGTTGTGAAATTCGTTTGGTGAGCTTATTGTATTTATATGTTCTAAGAGATTAAAATAAAATGGCATATGATGCTAGTGAAAAAGAAAGTCTTAGAAAAAGATTTTAAAAATTATATTTATTTACATATATGCTTATTTTTCTCACTAAGCATCAAGCTCATTATATTCTCCTCAATAATCCAGTATTGCAGGAAAATTAAATAGGAAGGGGAGGCTCATTTGGTAGAGCTCATGTCGCTAGACTCCAACGATCTTAGAGAAAAGTATTTTGTTATTACTAATATTATTTTGAATTTTATTTATTAAAATGAAATAATAAATTAAATTTTCTTATAACTTTTTTTGATATAAAAGTTTATTATATGATAAAGTAAATATTTTTAGTGTGAATATACTGAGTATATATATAAATGGTTTACAAAGATGAGGCGTTACAATGCGGATTCGGGCTCGAGCCGGGCTTTTATAGGAAATATGGTGTCCATGCCTGCCCGCCTTGAGCGGACCTGGGTGGATACCCAAGCCCTATGAACAGGTCTGGCCACCGCCATTTTTGTCATGGAACAAGATGAAGCTATTGATTTTAAAGATTGAACAATTGAAGCCATTAAAACTAAACCAACATAAATACATCTATATTTGACTTAACTAAGCCAACTATACTATCGTCATTAATGACTTTTCTTTACTCCATTCACCAGTGAAATTGACATTGATACTCACTAAAACTTAGCACTAGCCTCTCTTTGATGTCACGAACTCATCAAGATCAAAATTATTGCTCAGTGGTGTCGGATTTTCAGAGGGGTAAAATGATTCGGATTTAGTTTTTCTTCAAATCGCACGATTTAGCTTTCTCTTGGTGAAATGAAAGTTGCCAATGAACTCAGAAAGGCCTAAAACTTCTAATTTAGTGTCTTTTTTTTTTTTATTGTAAATGGAGATGGTATTGATAGTTTGATGGTAGCAATGAGGTTGCGGTAGGTAATGGAGAAAAAGAAGGAGAGAAAGGTAGAGATATTTAGTGTGTTCTCTATTTTTTTATGTTTCAATTAAAGAAGAAAACAAATAAATGAAAAAAGAAAAAATGATGAAAAAACCCTGAAGTGGCGGTTACCTTTTTCTCCGATGATGATGATATTATTATTATTATTATTATGTAACTTAAATAATACTTATTTATTTATTAAAAGGATAAAATAATAAGACGAGAGACAAAAGAAATCTGGGTGTTAATGTACTCAAACTATCTTTTTCTATTAGCCTCGTGTGAGTTTATTTGAATCATTTTAAAAAATTAAAGGGTTTAATTGAGATATTTTAAGGTTTAGGAGTTGAATTGAGAATGACTATGTAG
>CANYLF010426777.1:0-11764 GCA_948193215.1 Bocquillonia castaneifolia
CATCGGCTCCACCATCATCACCACCACCTAACACCACAACAGACTTCATTTCCCTCATGTCACCACCTCTGGCTTACCATCCGATTCGATCCCCTGCCAATAACCTCCCTCGGAAGTCGAAACAACAACGCTTCCCAAACCATAATCCTAGCACCAGTTCCCCAATCCCAAATGGCATCAAATATCCATAAACTTTTGATACGAATAAATAATAGCATTCAAGAACTTGAAATTCCAAAAGCATTCAAAAAAAAACCCAGAATTAACAGGGGACAGAAATAACTGAAACAGTCAATGAAAAGGAAAAGAAATGAAGAATTTTTGGGGAACTATTACTACTGAGTAATCAGAATATGGAACTAAGAAGAACCAATTTAACTATAAACGTAATCCACCTGGAAAAAAAAAACACAATCAAGGAGTAGTACCCAATTACAAGGAAACCCACATTCAATGCAATAGCTCAAAGAATCTCCAAAACAAGAAAGAACCCACAAATCAAATAATACTAATTAATCAAGAACCACAACTTTAAAAGCAAAAAAAAAAAGGAAAAAAAAAGAAACCCAAAAACCCAAAGAATGAAAACAAAATAAGTAACAGACAATCAAGAAAAGAACTTCCAAGAAAGTAAAAGAAACCTGAACATGTTTGGCCTTGACATAAGGAGAATGACCAGCAGGAACTTTACGAGTAACGTGAAAAAGATCTCGTTTTACACAGGCTGATGGTTTAATTGTTGTTAGGGTGAACTACTTTTGCCACTATGTTTTGGTGTATTTCAATATTACCCTCTATATTTTTAATATTATATTATTACTCTTTATATTTTAAAATTATTATACTAAAAACTCTTCTTACACACTTTTAACTATTAATTTATAAATTAAAGGGTTAATTTTATAAAATAAAATAGATTTTGGTCTAAAATTTTTTAAGTATTTTCAAATTCATCTAATTTTTTTATTTTTAATATTTCAATAAAAAATGACTAATATTTAGATAAAAAAATTAATTAAAAATTTATCCAAAATGTCTCATTTTTTATTTTTAAATTTAAATTTGAATGAATTTGAAAATACTTTAAGTTTATAAACTAAAATGCACTTTTATTTTATCAAATTAACCTTTTAATTTGTGAATTAATAGTTAAGAGTGTGTAAAAGGAGTTTTTAGTATAATAATTTTAAAACACAGGGGAGTAATAATATAATATTAAAAATGTAGGGACTAGTAGTGGAATACACCAAAACATAGGGGTAATAGTAGTTTGCCCTTATTTTTAATATTTTTTTGAACCTTTTTTTTTCCTTTTCAATAAAATTTACCCTTTTTTTTCAAGGTATATACTATTATGAACATAAAACTCACCAAGTTATTGGTCAATTAACAGTCAAAGGTTAAAGAGTTAACGGAAGGATTTATTTCTAGTTTTCTACCATGTCTAAAAACGTTTAGAATTTTATTAACAAAAAAAAAACGTTTAGGGGTTTTTAAGCTCTCACAAATAGTTAAAGGGATTTTTTTGCCCTTTTGCTTAAAAAAAAGCTATTACTACACCGTTTAATAACTTTTCTCTCTCTTAAAATTCTCTCTCTTCTCTTTTCCATTTGCGTGCTCTTATGAGGTTTTAGCCTCTGCTGTACCCCTCTCTCTCTCTCTCTCAAACCCCAAACATGGCAACCGCAGTAGTATCCGAATCCAAAAAACAGCCACGACCGGGTCGGGGCGGGTACCAAGCCCATGGACTAACCGAAGAAGAAGCGAGAGTTCGAGCCATAGCAGAAATCGTAAACTCCATGGTCGAACTCTCACGTAAGAACCAAACTGTAGACCTAAACGCTATTAAATCCGCCGCATGCCGAAAATATGGCCTAGCACGAGCACCGAAGCTGGTGGAGATGATTGCGGCGCTACCTGAGTCGGACCGCGAATCTCTCCTTCCTAAACTCCGGGCCAAGCCGGTTCGAACCGCGTCGGGAATTGCAGTGGTGGCGGTTATGTCGAAGCCACATAGGTGTCCGCATATTGCAACGACAGGAAATATATGTGTGTATTGTCCAGGTGGACCTGATTCTGATTTTGAGTATAGTACTCAGTCTTATACTGGTTATGAACCCACTAGTATGCGTGCAATTCGAGCTAGGTAAGGTTCAATATCCCAAATTGAAGTAGTAAATAGTGATAAATAATAGTCATTTTGTTCGTGTATTTATTTATTTTTTTGTTTGGATTCAGATATAATCCATATGTGCAGGCCAGGAGCAGAATTGATCAGCTTAAGAGATTAGGTCACAGTGTAGACAAGGTTTTTGCTTTTAGTTGTATAAACTCTATAATGACTGAATTTTTTGTTGTAGCAAATTTTTGCTGTAGGAAATTTTTGTTGTGTTCTGATTTATTTTCTTGATTTCTGTTTATGTGTATGTATGCCTGTTTTTTCAGGTTGAATTTATATTGATGGGTGGTACTTTCATGTCACTGCCAGCAGATTACCGTGATTATTTTATAAGGAATCTTCATGATGCTTTGTCTGGACACACTTCTGCGAATGTTGAAGAGGCAGTTGCTTACTCTGAACATGGTGCCGTTAAGTGTATTGGCATGACTATTGAAACGTAAGTGTTGCATTTTTTATTTTTACTTTGCCAGTTTGTGTTGCATATTTCACTTTTTATTTTTACTCTGCTAGTTTGTGTTGCATATTTCACGATTGTTGAATTTTTTCCCCTTCTTTTTGGCTATCTTAATTTACAGGAGACCAGACTACTGTCTTGGGCCTCATTTGCGACAAATGCTTTCTTATGGTTGTACACGACTGGAGATTGGAGTGCAAAGTACTTATGAGGATGTTGCTAGGGATACTAACAGAGGACACACCGTGGCTGCTGTTGCTGATTGTTTTTGCTTGGCGAAGGATGCTGGTTTCAAGGTTTGCTGATGTCTTATATATATTCCCAACTACATTAGTGAAAGTGGACACTTGACACAAGCACCTCAATAGGGTTTCGAGTTTACATGATACATCATTTATCCCAACTGCTCCCAACTTCATTCGTGTTTTGCAGACCCTCATGCTTTACTTAAGAAATTGCTGGTTTTTCAATCAATGATATGGCACTTCTGTATCAAATAATCTCAAAATGAACCTCTTCATGATCAGTGTTTCAGATAATTTTAATTAGTTCTTTTGTCTTTTGTGTTCACCTTTCTCTGTATAAATGTTGAATGCTAACCTAGGAGTTGCTTTATTTATGTTTAATTCCTGTCTGTAGGTTGTTGCTCATATGATGCCTGATCTTCCAAATGTTGGAGTTGAGAGGGACATGGAAAGTTTTCGAGAATTCTTTGAGAGTCCCTCATTTAGAGCAGATGGACTCAAAATATATCCTACACTTGTAATTCGTGGAACTGGGCTTTATGAACTTTGGAAAACGGGCAGGTTTGTACTTTTCTTAATTACTGCTTTGTCTTGTCTGTCTCTCCAGAAATAGCAAAAAATCAAATATCCAGTTGTTTATGGTCATATGTTCTAGGTTTATTGTGGGGCTATTTAGAATATTGTCTAGCTCCTCCACCCCTCTAGTGTTCTGTGGCACTCAAATACATACTCCCATGCATTTTCTTAGTCCTTGTTGACTTTTTTTTTTCGATAAGCAGAAGTTCTATTGAATAGTAAAATACCAGAATTTTAAACTGGTAGTAGTAGGATACTAGGGATAAGACTAAAACAAAAACATGATACATCTCTAAAACCACCAAACTTCGATATCAGATTTCTACTAGACTGCTTTCTCTGATCAATATGCGATGTCCCTTGGTTGAAATGGACTCTAAAACACTGTTCCCTAGGGATGGACTACTTAAATATTGCATCTTGGTTCTACCTTGTTGACTTGTGTATGCCTAAGTTGCCTCTTTCCTTTTTATCTCTTTATCTTTTTTTGTGTCAAAGAATCAAATCATATGGATTTCTTACCATAGGAGGAGGTATCTGATGATTTAAGTCCTAGAGTGAAATGTGAGTTCTATTTTGAAAAGCTGGCCTCTGGTTCTGAAAGTAAAAATAGTGTAGTTGAGTGTAAAAGCAACACATATGTTTACATTTTACTCCATGCAGGTACAGAAATTACCCACCTGAACAACTTGTAGACATTGTTGCAAGGATTCTAGCTATGGTACCCCCTTGGACGCGTGTTTATAGAGTTCAGCGGGATATTCCTATGCCTTTGGTTACATCTGGAGTTGAGAAAGGAAATCTTAGGGAGCTAGCTTTAGCTCGAATGGATGACTTGGGCTTGAAATGCCGCGATGTCCGTACACGTGAAGCTGGAATCCAGGTAAGCAAAAAGAACCATTGCATTTTGTAGCTGTGATTATACTACTACTTGGAACAAGATGAGGTACTGAAAGATCCTTTAACAATACAGGACATTCATCACAAAATTAGGCCAGAAGAAGTCGAGCTTGTTCGCCGAGATTATACAGCTAATGAAGGTTGGGAGACATTTCTTTCATATGAGGATACACGACAGGTATAAAGAAAATCTTTTGTGCATGATTATACGTGTTTTTGGTGGGTAGGGGTATGTGGTATGCATGCAAAAAATTATTTTCCAATCCTCTAAAGTCATCAGTAGTTCTCACATGAAAAATTGGTCCCCAAATCCTAAGTGCATATGATTACTGTAATTTGAGAGGCCTTGTGTTTTCCAATCATGACGGTTTCTCAACATCAGCGCATAACATGAAGTTTTTTGAACTCTGCTTGGCTGCAGGATATTCTTGTTGGTTTATTGCGTTTGCGAAAGTGTGGTCGCAATGTTACTTGCCCTGAGCTCATGGGTAAGTGCTCTATTGTTCGTGAGCTCCATGTCTATGGAACTGCAGTTCCTGTTCATGGCCGTGATGCGGACAAGTTGCAACACCAGGTAACATAGTAATGCTTTTTAGATATAAATGGATTATTTGAGGTTAAAACCTCTTCCTGATCAGGACACTGGATAAAAATTGTTCCCTGTTAGCAATCATGGGCTTTTAGGATTGATTGAACATGGGAGCTTGTATACAACTAATTGCCTATATTAAAGATTAGCTGATCATTTTCTTACACGAATTTTCATGTCCTTTTCCTGATATTCATTGTCATGGCAGGGTTATGGGACATTATTAATGGAAGAGGCAGAGAGGATTGCTCACTGGGAGCATAGGTCAACTAAAATAGCAGTCATTTCAGGTGTAGGAACACGTCATTATTACAGGAAATTAGGTTACGAGCTTGAAGGTCCTTACATGGTTAAGTATCTTGCGTGATGCATCAAAATTTTGTAGTCCATAGATTGTATTAGTAAAAAAATGTCTTGTAACTTTTGAGTCATCGGTTATTTGTTACCAATTTTTTATTTTATGAAGTTTTTTTTTTGTTTGAAAAACAAAAAAGAAAATAAAAAAAATCAAGCTCATTCAACCACATCGTGTAGCCTTGTGTTTCTATTTCAGGCTTTGTGTTTATATTTTAGGTAACAGTTATTGAGTTGCAGCTGTTTAAGCGAACACTTTCTTTCTTTGACGTCAATTTGTTCCTTTCCCTCTGGTCGAGCATCTTCGTTCCTCTTGATTCGATTCCTCAATTGGGTTTATTTAAACATATCTTTTAATGGACATTTCTGAATATGGTCAAAAATGACTCAGAATCTCTTTGGTTCACTGCCATGTAGAGGTTGGCTATCAGTTTAAATTGCATGTTATGTTTGGATAGAAGTGTCAGTTCAAGTGTAAACAAGGTTCCAATCACCAGTAACTAGTAATGACATTGCCGCTCTTTTTATGTAAGAAAATTCGATACAATATTCTTCTTTCTTGTTTCTTAACAGTTAGCACTTCCAGTTTAGGAGTTGCGAAGTAGACAGTACTGCATAACAAGAGAGCGCTCTAATTCTCACACGGGCTCGATCACATTCACACGCCTTCTTCGTCACTTATCATAATAAAGATCACAACCCAGTAGTATAATGTTGAGATCAACCTTCACTCCCATTTTCTCAACGTTCCCCACCAAACCCATTACAAAGCTACGAAAATTCCCACCTTATTTCACAATAACCAGCACATTCACGCAATCCCCACAACCTGTTCGCCAAAATGCCTCACTCACCATCCCCACCTCAACTTTCCCACTTCACCCTCCAACTTCAGCTTACATTCACCTCCCTTTCTGTCGCAAACGTTGCCACTACTGCGACTTCCCAATCGTTGCCCTCGGCTCCTCAACCCCAACGGACAACGACCCACGAATCTCCAACTACGTAGAATTAATTCAGCAAGAAATCCTTTCAGCAAAACCACATTTTGATAATTACTCTCCTCTTGAAACTGTTTTTTTTGGTGGTGGCACGCCTTCCTTGGTTTCTCCAGGTCTAGTTTCCTCTATTTTGGATACGTTGAAAGTTAAGTTTGGGGTCTGTGAGAATGCTGAGATATCAATGGAAATGGATCCTGGGACTTTTGATGCTAAGAGAATGAAGGATTTTATGGCGTTGGGTGTAAATAGAGTGTCATTAGGAGTGCAAGCTTTTCAAGAGGAGTTGCTTAAAGCTTGTGGTAGAGCACATGGAATTAAGGAAGTTTACGAGGCAATTGAAATTATTGGGTCATGTGGGATTGAGAATTGGAGTATAGATCTTATCTCTTCTCTCCCTCATCAGACTCCACAAATGTGGGAAGATAGCTTGAGGTTCACTGTCCAAGCCCAGCCTAAACATGTTTCTGTATATGATTTGCAAGTTGAACAAGACACGAAATTCGGGATTCTGTAAGTCTAGTAACAGAGCAATTTCTCAAAATATTTAGATTTTAGCATTATAGAGGTTTTTGAGATTCATTTTCTTGATGTTTGCAGGTATACACCAGGGGAGTTTCCCCTGCCATCTGAAACACAATCTGCCGTTTTTTATAGAATGGCTTCGCGTATGCTTTCTGATGCTGGTTATAGCCATTATGAGATCAGTAGCTATTGCAAAGATGGTTTCGAATGCAAGCATAATTTTACATATTGGAAGAACAAGCCTTTTTACGGTTTCGGTCTTGGTTCTGCTAGTTATGTTAATGGAGTAAGGTTTTCAAGGCCTAAGAAGATGAGAGGGTACGTTGATTATGTGCAAAATTTGGAGAATGAGACAGTAGAACGCAATGGGAATAGTAATGTTGATATCAAGGATTTGGCAATGGATGTTGTTATGCTCTCGTTTAGAACTGCGAGAGGCCTTGATTTAAGGTCATTTACAGATGTATTTGGTAGCTCACTTGTTTATTCACTTTGCAAAGCCTATAAACCTTATATAAAGAGCGGGCATGTTGTTTGTTTAGATAAGGAGAGAAGAGCAATGAATGCAGATGAACTCGACACCTTGTTTACGTCTGGAGATGAGATTACGAGCATGCTAGCTTATATTCGACTCAGTGATCCGGATGGTTTTCTGTTGTCTAATGAATTGATATCCCTTGCTTTTGGGGTCATATCTCCCTAGAATTCCAATCCTGAATCTTATTGGAAGGGATTCTGGCAGTTCATCTTGGAGGCTGATGAGCATTTCTGAACATAATTCAACCTGTTATTCCCAGGGTGACCTTAAAGCAAGAAAAATGCACTGTTGTTTAGATACTGAACTTCAGGGCACACTGCGGTACAAGTACAGTTCTTAGGCTAGATATATCACATATATCTGCTCAATAAAAGATAGACAATGGAGTATGCAATTGAGACAAATGTTAAATGCAAGCACATGGATTTCAAAAGAAATTGTATATTCAATCATTTATTACAAGTGTTTTAAACAATAGCCTGCAGCAAAATTGTTACAAAAAATTGGATACTTGTATGCTCAGACTTCTACATCAGAAGAGCTGGATGTTGTTTTCATGAGAGATCCAAATGCCGCTGCAAGGTTGATTTTTTTTAACCATCTTGTAATCACCTTGTCTTCAGATAATATGTCAACCTGAGTCCTTTAACCAAGTCCTCTGTATTTACAAGACATTGGATGGTCCTGTGGAGAAGATTGCTCGAGGAAAATACCTGCAAAAGACCTATTATACTTGCTCAATTTTCATTAATTGCCTTGTGTAAATCCATTTCCTTTGAAAAAGGCATCAGTTGATGAAACATGAAATGCATACAATCTTTATATTTTGACGAATGCAGGTACCAAGGTTGAATTACTTGGAAATAGACAACACCAAGTATTCAAATACTACAGATTTCTGAAATACAAATGCCATTTTAGTGGCTGTTTGAGCCACTAAATTTAAAACCAATAACTGAATACTTGCCAGTTGCCACTGATCAAAAGTTCATAATTTTTTTCAGGTAAATAAACATCTTTTCAACCATGGTGATTCAGGAAGCTTCTCAAATGAAACATGAGCAAGACTTACCAGTTGACTATGATGGTTTATTCTTCTGTCCAGCTCGAGTGATTCGCCTCAGCTGTTGGGTTCCTTGCCTCATTTCTCTGCAAATCAACAGAAAAATGCATGAAATTTTCAAGACCTGGAAAAAATACCAATGCAAAGAAATGGATTTTTCAAGAAGTGAAATACCTTTGATACAAATAAACAATAAGATAGAAGAGAGGCAGCAGCATCAAAGTCAATATTGAAATAGCTAGGTAGAGTACACTTGTTTGCTTCTGCATTTAAAAAGTAAAAAAGTGAATCTTAAAAGTATGCTAGCAAAAATAAGACAACAGAAATATAAGATTATTCTTAATAACCTGAAAAGATAGAGAAAGATAGGAAAACCAAAAACTCTCAACCTTAAAGCACTCGGAGAGTCCTACTGATCTTAAAAAGTTAATTTTTTGCAGCTCATAAGATCAAGATGGAAGGTCATGTAAGTTTCAGAAAATTCTGTTTGTATTGAGTATTATGGAGTTGAATCTGGTAAAGCTTAAATAAAGGCATGACCAACTATGAAAGCATGTTAAGAATTCAGGTAAAAGCAGAAGTGTGAAGGTTTGACTGCAAAATCTGTCACGCTACTGCAGTATTTATGATAAAGTCTCACCTTGCTGCCTTCAGGAAAAAGTTTCTTTTTCCCTGAGCAAGTGTGAGCATCACAGAATTGGTGCAAAAACAACTCTGCAAATGAAAAGCCATCATAAGTAACAGAAATTGCTGAACATGGCCCAAAGGAAATTTCAAAAAAATGAAAGAATTATGATACACCAAATTGTCAACAAAAACAAAGAAAGCAAAGAACATAGTTTAACTAGCTAATCTAAAAAAATACCATGCAGGCGGCTTGCTGAAGGTCCCTGATTAAGAGGAAAACAGCTATCTGCAAGACTCTGATGATGAAAGAGGAAAAGAATATCAGTGCAAGCGAAAGGAGTCAACAATGCAACAACCATGTCAGTCAGCAACTACCTCACAAAGATGGCGATTCTTTGCAACAGCAGCAGGATTGCATTTTGTCTTAGTTTTTTTAGTATTCAACGCGGAATCACAATGCATTGCTCCACATAAATCAGCCAAGCACTTACCATCACTCTGAAAACATTGAAAATTTTTTTGACATAACACACATTAACTCAAATTTTATAACAGCGTCTTTCACCATCTCCCCAAACTAAACAAACACATAAAAGGAGTAAAAATTAAAGGTCTGGAAACAGCAGTCAGCAATTACAACAAACGTCTAAATCTCATTACAATAAAAGGGACCAGAATTCACATACAACGTTAAGAAGATTGTAGTGTCTGTTATCAAAATGCTGATCAAGATATTTTTCAGCGCGAAAACTCTTCCTACAATATCCACATTTCCATTCATTTATATCGACATGAATTTTGTGCTCCTCTTGATCCCTGAACAGATCATTTTCAGCATGAAGTCTGCACTTTCTTGAAATCTGGTACCCCTCCCGTTCCACAAATGGCATTAAATGCTATAAAAATAGATCAACAAATAAATAAATAAAACAACAATTTGCCAGCAATAAACTTTCTTAAAAAGGTAGCAATTCTTCTTTTACCTCCTCTATAATTTGCCAGGCAGCTCTACTTCTTGCTCTGGAGCAATGTACTTCATGCGCATGCTCTTTTTCTTTCTTAACAGTTCTAATCAACATGTATACATATGATAACAATCATTAAAAATAAAACTTTAAGAGAATTTAAATGACATCACCGATAAAATCAATTAAAGACGTAGCGATCCAAACTTCAAAGCGAAACCCTAACCTTGCAGCTTCATTTTCTCCAAGTTCCTGATACAATTCAATAGGTTATAGCATAAGTGAATGCTTTTGATAAATGATTAACCGTGAATTTAAATTTAGATCAAAATTTAAATTAAATTAAATTAAATTATGCAGGGTGAAAGTTCGAAATGAATGGTTTAGGTTGTGATATTAATACCTGAGCTTGTGTTATTATTAGGAAAAGCGATATCAATACGGGAATTAGGTTTTTTTCCATGTCTCTTTCTTCTGTTTGGAGAAACAGAGAGATTTTCTTCTGCAAAAATTTCCCTGGAAAATTCCTGTTTGGCTATGAGTCGTTCATACGCTATCAGTGGGATAAGTGGGATTTCTTATTCCAACTAAGAATGTCCCATTCCAATATGATATACTAAAATTGTAGATTTTATAGGATGAAACTGTTGTTCCATATTAGCCATTGACATGAAATAACAAACTAATTAAATTTTGACACCTTAAATAAAAATAACCATCGACTACAATAACTACCTTATAATATTTGAAACTATACATGATGTATGAAAATAGAGAATAGGCAAAACCCATACCCAAGTCTCTTACTTTTATTTTTTTGACATCGGATTTTTGTACTTTTACTTATAAAAATAAAGTCCCTACACTTTTATTTTCATCAATATTGAGTCATTCGATTAGCTAATTTTAACAGTGGTTATAACTGAATGACTCAATTTTAATAAAAGTAAAAGTATATAGACTTAATTTTAATAAAAATAAAAGTATAAGGACTCAGTTTTGATAAAAATAAAAGTATAAGCACTCATTTTGATTAATTTTAAATTTTTATTTTATATTAAAATTATATATATATAAAGGCTTAATGCATTATTTCACACCTGGACTTATTCAATTTCGCCTATTTCACGTATCATTTACCATTTTAATCTATTACATATCTCAACTCTTATTTTTTTTACCCATTTAACATCACATTAAGAAAGTAAGTATCACGGCGCTAACATGGTAAAGAAAATAATTTGACATAGATTAATATATCAATAATTGACATGTCACTACCCACTAATAAAATCGTGGAAGTTACCTTAATCTGATAACTGAGATTAAATTTTGTTTTATTATTTCAAAATTTTAATTTTTTTTAAAAAGAATAAATTTCCTGGAATTCTAAGATAACTGAGATTAAATTGAATCTAAAAGGAATGGAATATTTGCTTTGAAGAAAAGGAAGAAAACATCCGGTGCACTGTTATAAAAAAAAATAAGAGCTTAATCTGGTCACATTCTATCAGTGTTGAAAGTGGGCCATAATACGATATAGGTATTATTCCAATTCTATCATCATTATTTAATTAAATTTAAGTTTTCGATTCTTGTGATTATTAAGAAAATAGGGTTATTATATAACAAAAAAAATTCACTAATACTATAAAAAAATGTGAAACGAGTTGTCAATTTGAGACTTTATTTGTTATTTAATATTATATATAGTTTTGGTTAATTGTAGTCCCATGAAATTGATATTG